>JAWNNP010003910.1:0-65613 GCA_035044805.1 Leucophenga maculata | reverse complement strand
GTCCAGCAACGACTTTTGCTAGCTTTTATGGCCTTGGTGAGTCTGCCTCTCGCGTCCCGGTAGCCTTACAGTGCCTGGAGGAAGTAGTGCCTTCCTCGGGAGCGTTTAAGGTGTCGCCTCGCTTGGATGCACTCTCTTCGCGCAGCAGCAACTGCATCCGTCCACCAGTAAACTGGCTTCCGTGTACTGCCACCGCCGCTCTTCCTAACCATGGATGCATCCCACGCTATGCTTATCGCGCGCGCTAAACTCCTCGCATGGGTGTCGGCATTGGCGCATGAGGTGATTTGCGCAATATACATGGTTTGTAGGAGAGCATGCTCGTCAAGATTCTCCAGAGCCCAGCTGGTGAATCTTGGCTGTCTCCTGCGTTGTGTGCGTGCTTCTATTGTGCAGACAATTGCGTAGTGGTCGCTATGCGTGTACTCCTGGGACACCAGGATTTTAACATGGCTAGCGTATCGAGCAGGATTCTTCCTTTGGGAGTGGTCCTTGCACTCCCCCATTCGACTGCCCAGGCATTAAAATCGCCCGCAATGAACACTGGGGAGCGGTCCTTGGCATCACTCACAATGTCGTCCACTAGCTCTGCGAACTCCGTAGTTGAAGTGCTGGGGGCTATGTAGCAGCTGTATACGTGGATGCCGTCTTATTTTACTCTAACAAAGCCACCAACGGCGACCACATGCGTGAGTTGCATGGCCGGTTGTCCACAACTCCTGCTGCTGCACTTGGGTTTTGCGCCCAGCTCCCGTCTTGCCTTCCTCTGCAGGGTTCGCTCAAGATGGCCAGGCCAACATTCAGCTCACGAACTATTTGCTGAAGCAGATCCTGAGACGCTCTGCAATGATTTAGGTTCAGTTGTATAAACCTAATCTTGCGCTTTCCTCACAGCCTTCAGATAATGCGGGCACGCTTTGCTTAGCGTATGATGTGCCACATTTCTTTTCCCCGCTCTTGCGCACAGTATGCAGCGCTCTGAGTTGTTGCATTCTTTAGATGGGTGTCCATCTTCACCGCAGTTAAAACACTTGGCGGAAGCGTCCAATTTGCTTCTACACCTGGCAGCTATGTGGCCAAATTCTAGGCATTTGAAGCACGTTCTTGGCTCCACTTTGGTGCGTATGCGGCACACTCCCCAACCAATTCGCATGCTCTTTTCCGAAAGAAGCTTATCTGCAACATCTTTTTGCACGACCATGGTGGCGATCTATGTTCCTCTATAGCCCTTACGCAGCTTTGGGGCGGCCTCCGCTGGTAAGTCTTCCTCCAGTTTGGTAAAGACAGCTTGCAGTACCTCTTCAGCAGTAGTGGGGGAGCGGTGTCGACAAATGTGAAGTAAGTCTACTCACATCTTGTACAGTTTGAACAAAATTGCCGTCAAAATGTTGACTCCTCAGACCAGGACAGACCTTACTCAAATCGAAGCAACCGGAACTCATCGAACAATGATGATCGTTCTCGAAATAAAAATGGGTTCAAATTGTCTCTAACAAACCAATCACCCCTTTCGGTCAAACGGAAGTTCAGTGCAACAGAATGCTTCTAACCTTTGCAACATAAACGATAATGCAAATTTTCTACAAGAAGCCTCGACAGACCAGTCGGGTGCATAAACTAAGAAACATATGTATTGTCACTCCCTTATATACCAATCACTTCCTTTAAAGAAAACCATTCCCTTAAATTCCTTATCGACACAGGCTCTAATTATTCCTTCATTGATCCGATGTTTATCCCTTCGGAGAAGCGGCATACATTGCACAATGACATAACAATCACAACAGTTCTTGATAGCTACACGCTAAAGGAACAAACAACACTTCCCACTTTCGCAGAATTTAATGAAAAGGGCGAAACAAATTATTTACTTTTCAAATTCCACTCATATTTTGACGGCCTCCTTGGCATGGATTTCTTAAGAAATCGGATAGCGAATATTAATTAAGCATACTTTAAATTAGAAACACCACATGCTTCTTTAAATATCCTTTCACGGGATAATTTTACCACGAAAGTACACAAAATCCCACTGTTGAGGCATGAATGCCTAAACATGTGATATGACACAAACGCTCAGAGACGTCCAATAAGAACAACGCACACACAGTGCAGTACGTAACACGCATTAGAACTAGCACTTAATAAGTGCAGCATGTTGATTTCGTCTGTTTTTAATAGCTCCGTTTGATTATGTAACACTTGACAAGTGCAACGACTTAATAGCTTTTTGTCCGCGTTGGTTTTAATAGTTTCTGCTACGCGTCTTTTTTATATTATAAATAGTTTAGATTACGCTGAGTCCTACAAACTCAGCGATAACAATTTAATAGTTTAAGATAGAATAAGTTTTATGAATAAAAAGTGAGACGCTCGCTAGAGCGGCCCATTAGTTAATCATCACTCATCGAGTACGTGACTTTTCATTACGCGTGTTCAAAATAAATGTGTCTTGTATCTTCAAGAGTTTATACACCCATCATTAAGCAAAGTACGCTTTCCACTTCCAGTCGCACTCATGCAAGGTGACTTTCTGTGCTTGGAGGCAACCATTGGAAACAATTTATCAGTATCCGGACGACTTAACACGGCCTCAAGCCACCTAGCAACGGTTGAAGTTGTCAACAGCTCGGAATCCGAAGAACTATTATGCTTAGAGCACCCATTAGAAGTTGAACCCTATAATGAGGAAAAATTTTACCAAATTCATGGTATTAAACTTTCCTCCGGCTCTTTTCGAAATTAACTAAATTGCCTAAACCATATCCATACTAATCACCTAAACTCGAAAGAAGAACAAGGACTTATACGTCTATACAAACTTTTTTCTGATCTATTTTATGATAAAGATACTTCTTTAAAATTTTTTAAACATAGTATTCCAACTTCAGACAATATAGCGACTCATGTCAAATCTTATAGGTACCTTATATAAGTTATCATAAGTCACTCGCTACATGATAAAACTACCAAAACTACCGGACGAAGCCGCAGACGCGCATTCGAATCATCTCAGATAACTCTCGAATAACGTTATCCTTCCATGATCGACTCAGCGACAGCGACAACAACAGTGATAGCAACAGCAGCAGCATCAGCGTTAGCCGAGCTTAGCATAAGAACATGAATATGTTTAGCGTTAGTTTTTAATTGGAACTCCTGCATTACGTGCTCACAAGTGCCGCGATATTGTCAGCAAATTTAAATATAACCCTTGCAAGCACAAGTGCTGCAATAGGAATAATTAAGTTTAATTAAAAAGAACTTAATTATATTCTTAATTTATACACAAAGAGGAGGTCAGGAAGCAATTCTCAACAATGTTGAATCAAAATATAGTCAAAACAAGCCATTCACATAGGAGTGCACCCGGTTGGGTCATACCGAAAAAATCTGAGTCCCCTGATTTAAAAAAGTGGACGCTTGTTATAGATTTCAGAAAATTAAATCATAAAACAATTTCTGATAGATACCCCATTCTAAATATAAACAGCATCCTCGATAATATAGGAAAACCAAACATTTTTGAACTTTTGACCTCAAAAGCGGGTTTCACCAGATCGAAATGGATCTAAAAGACATGGCTAAAACAGCCACATTTCAAAGAGTAATGGATAATGTCCTGGGAGAACTTGAAGGAAAAATTTGTTTGGTTTATCTGGACGATGTAATAATCTTCTCCACCTCCCTCCAACAACATCTGTCAGATATTACAGTATTTAACAAACTGGGGGCAGCAAATTTAAAAATAGAAGTTACAAAATCGAATTTCCTACGTCAGGAAATCGACTTTCTGGGCCATGTTATAACACAATAGGGTGTTAAACCGAACCCAAACAAGCTCCAAGCAATAAAGGACTTTCCCTGCCCAAAGAACGTGAGGGAAACGTGTCGGTTATTATACGAAATTTGTCAAAGATTTCGCTAAGATAACCAAGCCTCTCACAAGACAACTTAAAGGGAAAAAATCAATTATAATATACTCTGAATTCAAAAATTCCTTCGAATTTTGCAACGAGCCTATTTTGCAATATCCTAGTTTTGAACTTTGAACATTAACCATATACCCTAGTAATTTTGCTGTGGATGCTGTTTTGGCACAGAGCTCTGAAAACAATGATTTTCCCATTTCCTTTGCTAGCAGAACGCTTTCTGATACGGAAACGCGCTATTCAACGGTTGAGAAGGAAATGCTGGGCATTTGGGCAGTCGCTATCTTTTCAAGAACAAATTTAAAGTCGTAACCGACCACAAACCACTAACTTGGCTAGAAAATTTCAAAGGCCAAAACCCTAAACTTCTTCGATGGAAAACCACGCTTTCCGCCTACGAGTACGAAGTTGCTCTTAAAACGTCATCGCAGATGCGTTAAGAAGGGTAGAACCAAACGTTAACCATAAGTACAATATTGTTAGCCCTTGTAGTATTCCAACAGTACAACAACCACTAAATAATTTTAACAATCAAATCATATTTGAAGTGGGTCAAAATTCTACTTACGAGGTAACAACCCCTTCTAAGAATAAAAATCGGAGACAAATAATTTAGCCCACTTATACCCTTAATATGATGACAAACATCCTGAAAGCAACTTTAAAACCTAACAAAACCATTGCCATGTACACAACGACGATATATTTTTAAATGTTGTGGAAACATACACTAAATACTTTTCAGCAAATAATCTAAACAAGCTCCGCAGATGTAAAATTTTTCTAAAAGAAATATCAGTTCCTAACGAACAAGACGAATGAACAACAAATTGCCATATTAACAACAACCATAGGGGCATAAATGAGACTTATGAACACCTGAAAAGGGATGTTTACTTTCCACAGTTGTAACCAAAAATAACTGAAATTATCCAAAAATGCGACACTTGCCGTACACTTAAATATGATAGTCAGCCATAGAAACCTTATTTCGAAACACCAGAAACACCTTTAAAACCAATAGATGTAATCCACATCGACGTCTATACAATAAACCAGAACTATAACCTAACAATAATAGGCAAGTTTTCTAAATTCGCACAGGCCTACATTTTACCGAATAAAAACACTATCAACGTAATTAAGTCAATGAAATTATTCTTGAGCTCTTTGGAAATACCCAAAAAGATGGTTTACGACCTGGTAGCCGAATTTCCTGGCGTCATGTTTCAAGATTTGAAGATTTTGAAACAATATAATATTGAACCACATATTACGTCCTTCCAACAATCTTCTAGTAATTCTCCAGTGTATTGTATTAAATAAAAGAAAGGAGTTGAAATTAACCTGCGACCATTACGAGAAACAATCGTAACAGATAACAATGCCATATCTTCGAGCACTTATTTAACACTCTTCAAACTTTTCACCGGACGAACTCACATTTTTGAAAAGAAAATACAATCCTTAACTTAACGAATTCCAATCAAAGATCTAAACTAAACGAAGGTAGATTTCCGCCAAAGTATGTTCTCGTTAATGATGTTGTGTTTAGAAAAGAAATCGGAAGAAATAAAATAACACCGCGTTTTTCAAAACATAAAGTGTTGTTATTAGAGATGGGCATGGGCCGTGTTTTTTTTTCATGGCACGTCGTGGGCCCGTGGTTTCGTGCCTACAAATCCATTTCGGGCCGTGTTCGTGCGGGCCCGTGCCTAGCATTCAGCACGAAAAAAACCGATTTATTAAAAAATCATACATGTCCTTAGTATTAAACAATACCTTGTATTTGTGAATATTCAGCATTCTCTTTTCCACTTATGTAGCACGCTTATGTACACTAGCGATGTCAAAAATGATTCGTTTCCTAATAAATGTACATAAAAATACCATAATTAGGTCCGATAAATGCTTTTTATCGTTTGCGTACTCATATCTAGTAGCGTGGAGAAACAACCAAATAAAATTATGTCGTCGGCAAACAAAAAAAGTGCAAGAGTGCATACGTATAGGCGACCCTTTACAAGCTCATCAAAAACAAAAGCGCTGTGTGGGAAACATATTTCCAAAAAGAAGCCAACGGAAACTTGTGGACTATGTGTGTTGCGAGAAGTGCAAAACTGTGTACGCATATTCATCCAAAAGCGGCACTGGCACACTTCTCCGTCACAAATGTGTACAGATTGCAACCAACGTTACACCATTATTTTAAAAAAAGTCGTGCCAGATCGTATTACAAAGACCCTTGCCCGTAAGCAACTCGCTTTCGTGGCAAAAGATTTACGGCCACTGTGCATTACAGAGGGTAGGTGAAATTAAAAAAAAAATTTTGTTATCAAATTTATTTATTTTTGTTCAATTAATACATATAGGATCAAGATTTCGTGAATACGCCCAAAAACTAATCAATATAGGAGCTGAATATGGTCAACAACAAAATGAGGACTTAGTTGCGTCGAGGAAAAGATTAACAAATCAAGTAATGTCGGACGAATATTATAATTTGAAAGAAACATTAAAAATCACTATGGCATTGGAGCATTTGGCTTTTACCACAGACATGTGGACAGATGTTTTTACCCAAAGGAGTTTTTTATGCGTAAGTGCCCATTACATAACCGAAGACTTCGTTTTAAAAATGTCATTGCTTGGAATGAAAGAGTTTGAATCTGAGAAAAAAAGTGGTATACATATTTTTGAACATGCAAACTATATAATAGAAGATTACGATATAAAAAGCCAATTGGCAAACGGAGTTATTGTAACAGACAATGGTGCTAATGTGGTGGCAGCATTTTAAAGTTATAAAAGGCTCTCGTATGCATGTCACAATATTAATTTGGTGATGTAAGACGTAATCGAAAAGCAGCCAGTGGAAGAAATGAGATCATTGATTGAGTCATCCAAAAAACTTGTAAAAATTTTAAACACTCTGAGCTGAAACGAAAATGAACTAAATCATTAAAACAACATGTTAGAACAAGGAATTCCATATATACAATGCTCGAAAGTATTTACGAAGTTTTTTAAGAAATTCAAGCGATTATGTTAGAAAAAAGCGAAGTGAAACGAATTGCTGAAATAGACATTAATGCTATCAAGTGCATTATTGAATTTTTAAAACCATTTAAAACTTGCTCTGAAAAACTAATTTCAGAAAAAGAGCGGTCTGTGAACATTCTTCCAAAAAAGGAAGAGGGTATCTTAACAGTAAAAGCCATGTTGGAGGAGATTTCTGAACTTGAAATCGAATGCAACAATGATAAATTAGATAATAATCCAATCTTTGACAAAAAATAAATTTTCCGAATATCTAGACTATAATAATAATAATAAAATTAAATTAGAAAAATCAGATATTGAAATTGATCTTGACTTGTATTACTCAAAAAATTCGGAAAGGCGCAAATGATTTAAATTTGCTTCAAACGTTAGCGAGAAAATTATTATGTATTCCGGCCAGCTCAGCAACAAGTAAAAGACTTTTTCAACATCAACCACTATTCTCAGCGAGCGACGAACGAGACTGTCTAGCTCAAACCTGGAAAAAATTTTATTTTTACATAAAAATATAGAGTATTGTTTGTATCCTACTAAGTTAAGAGATTTGAACTATGTATTTGTCTTAAACGTATATATTCAAAAATACCCTTTTTAGTACGTAATTTTTCTTTAATTACAATATAAAATTTACATATATTATAAATATTTTAATTACATTTGTCTAGTTATAAAATTTCAAATATTTAAAAACTAAAATATATAAATGAAACGCCCACTTTTATTATTTAATAATGGTTACGACGTTTGTTGAATTAGACAAAGTGGTCATAACATTTTTCAAACAAGAAAAAAGTTGTAGCTAAGTGTGCTCGACTTCGATACCCTGTCTAAAGGTTCTTATTTTTAGCATGTGTTCGTATGGTGACCATTATATTTTGCAATTTGTTTAGTCTGTTTGTCCGTAGGGTCTTTTGTATGGAGTAATGTGTTACAGACTTTTCGACAAAATGATTTTTATCTCTATTTTTCAAACTGCATATTTCGTGCCGTGCCGTGCTGAGCCGTGCCTGACCAAAAAAATGCCGTGTCGTGTTGTACCGTGCCCTGCCTTGTTTTGAAGGTTCGAGCCGTGTCGGTCCCATGCCCATCCCCATCTCTAGTTGTTATACAAAGGCACTACACTCATTAAGCAAAAGAACAAAAACTACATAGAGCTAAAATTAGAAAAGCCATAAGAAACCATTTGGCATCTACCACACCTCCTTCTCTACACTAAACTACACGCTCAACACCGATAAACCAGAGTACGTAATACTAATAAATTCGTTCCATTTTCCAAAATGTTTTTTTTACTCATGTTGGGTATATTATCAAATATATAAATGTATTAAACAATTAGAAATACAATACAATATCCGTAAAAATTTTGGAGTCATAATTAATCAAACTTAAAGACAAAATTATTACCCTGACGCCTCTCATGAAAGGAAAAAGAGGTCCAATTAACGGGCTAGACAGTGCGATTAAAGTGGTCACCGGGACTATGGATGCAATCCAATCAGTTACGGCTACTCTTTCGCAAAGTCTTGAAATACTAAACAATTTTAAAAATTATCTTTTTTTTCGATAATATTTATTTATGCTAAGCATTCCACTGAAGGACCTTTAAACATATTCTTCAAGTTATACGAATGACAGTATTATTTCATTAATATGTTCCTAAATAGATTATATTAAATTGTGTTAGTATAAAATTAATAATATTACTCGAATTTAGTGCCGTGTTGGCAGGTCATCCGGGTGGAGCCTTTTAAGGCGCCTTCTGCTTGTATAAATAGCGAGTGCTGAGGCCAACTGGTTGATGTGATCACGCAGACGATCGTTGTACCTGTAGCTATGTCGATTGATTTCATCAAATACTGAGGGCATATTTAAGTCGTTATTAATGACCGTATTACGCCCATACCACAGAACACCGGCGATTAAGCGTAGAGTTTTATTCTGCAGTTTTTGAACACGTTCAATATTAGTTTTTGATGCAGTTCCCCAAAGTTGAATTCCATAAGTCCACGATGGCAAAACAACCATTTTGTAGATGTACAGTTTATTGTTTAAACGCAGCTTACTGGATGGACGCAGCAACCAATTCAATTTTTTAAGCTTAGCGCGACATGTTCCAAGTACCATAGATATGTGATTTCTCCATGTCAATCGGTTATCCAGGTACTTAACAAAGTTGACCTGAGGAACAGTCACATTGTTTATATTTACTGGAAAACATTTGCCCATTTTCAGAGAAAAAGTGCAATGTGCAGACTTAGAGCTGTTGATTTTAATATTTTAACGATTGGCCCATTGGATGAAGTTTTCAAATACTCTTGAATATACTCTGAAGCGGCATTGGGGCATCTCAGGTTCGCCGTAACCACTTTATCGTCAGCGTATGTAGCAAGTAACATGTGCTCGCCAACCGGCTTAGGCATGTCTGCTGTATATAATGTGTATAGATTTGGGCTTAATACACTACCCTGAGGTACTCCAGCACATATTGGCCTTATTGTAGAGTAAACACCTTTTACTATAACTTGAAAACAGCGTCCAAATAAAAAAGACTGAAGGATAAGTAGTCTGTTGATAAGTGAGCCCTGATATTTTGCATCAATCTCTCATGCCACTCGCGCTCGAAAGCTTGCTGCACATCCAAAAATACAGCAGAAATGTAACGATTTTCTTCAAAAGCATCTTGGATGCGATACACAACTCTGAGAACTTGCTCTGGTGTGCCATGATGGTGTCTAAACCCAGATTGGAAATCAGGAATGATACTCCGTTCGTTTAGTCCAATATTCTGTCAAGAAATATTTTTTCAAATATTTTTGAGAAGATTGGTATCAGACTTAGTCAGAGTCAACTTGACCTTCTGGTTTGACAGGCTTTAGTATCATTGTAATTGTAGCACATTTCCAATGTGTTGGAAAGTGACAGATACGTAACATGGAGTTAAATAAGTGTACGAGGTACAGTACAGCTTTAACAGACAGAGCCTTAACAGTCCTGCTATCAACACCATCGTATCCTGGAGCTTTCCGCGGCTTTAGTACCTTGATTTGCTCTTTTACTTCTTCGTAAGTGACAGGTCGAACGTTAGATGATGATTAGCATGGAAGCCGAAGTTGTTTTAGTGTGGAGTCAACATCAGCAGATGTGGCTAAACCATCAATCTGTTTTCCAGATTGTCTGCAAAAGTTTCGGCTATCTCCCCATTAGAGCGGCACCATCTACCGTTTTGCATACGGCTAGGTGTGTTCCGTAAAGGTTGTCTTTTTATTTTGCTGGTAAACCTCCACATATTGTACCCGTGTGGTTTCCACGCTCTGTTATCCAGTTCATTGCGAGTTCACATAAAGTGTCGCCTAAGACTGCGCTTAAGCCTTACGAGGTCTAGAATTTCAGGAGTGACATTTTTTTTTTATATTTCTTCATTATATAATTTAACCTAATTGTCGGAGCACATCATATATTACAAGTTAGAAATAAGTTACTAATGAATTTCTTTACATATATCGAATTATCTTTTTTATCTAATTGCCATTTAAATAATTTGCACATCACTATCAGTCAAATTTGCTTTCTCCACTCAAGAGAGCGAGAGTTTTCTCTTCTCTTTATTCTTTATTTTGTACGCATAGGCTAAGCTGGAACATTTTTGTCATTTATAAATCAGTTGAAAAATAGAAGTGCATTAAAGCAGACAGCAATCGGCTGTTCATAATTTTAATACGAATTTCAGCATTTTTAATTTATGCACTCAGCGAGGCTGAGTCCGAACATTTGGCGACCGTGACAGGACGGTACGGCCGTTCTGGAAATAAATTGTACAATCATCGAAGCAACTACCTCGGCCACGGGATTCTTACATCGCCTGGAAAGATAGCTGCTACATCAAGTCAATTGGACAATCGTTGGAGCAACTACCTTGGCCACGGGTTTATCACATCGCCTGGAAGGGTAACTGTAACATCAAGTCATCGGAGTTATTGCAACGCGATCAACGCATAATCGCGGCAAAGACAACAACAATTCAACATTAAAACGCTTATTAAAATTTATGCATACATACATATGTGTACAACAAGAAGAAATTAGAATTGGCAACAACAACAACTATTCGCACATCGGAACCGTTACTCAAAACCGTAAGCTTAACCACATCATTCGATTTTGGAAATAAATATATATTTTACATATTTATTATTACTTATGTACATACACACGTATGTATGTACATACTAGTTACATACATTTGCTCGCAACGCTAATCATCTTCTCGTTATTTCGTCTTAGTTGAGTAGCAAACTAAACAGTTAACTCAACATTGATTTTTGCTGCACTCATTGAGTGATATTCGCAACGCATCACAACTTTACGATCTCAATCACTCTTTGAGTTACTTCTACACCCACTTGCTACACTTATTCTGCGTTGAGTTATTTCGTTTGGTTCTTTTTACACAATTAATTGCGTTTGGTTATTTCTGCTGCTGCTAACAAGACAACAGCAGAAATAAAGCAGCAATTGGCTGCATTAAGCCAACAACGATCTACAATGGAAAAAAATATTCTTAAACAAAGGTTCGCGTTGAAACTGATAAAAAGAATAGTGATATGCAAGCCTTAGAATGTCGTTCTAAAATTTTGGATTCGTATTTCGACCAAATATGCCAAGGACAAACAAGTATCGAAAAGTTAGACCCAAAGGATAATAAACGAGAAGAAATTGAGGACATTTTTGTTGCAGCCAAAGCATTAATACTTAAACTCACTATTCAGGGCAAGAAATAATTCAACATGCAGTATAGTAAGTATGGTGACTACAAGCGATTTATCTAAGCATTTAAACATTTAGTGGATGATGACTTGTCTATCTCAATACTTGATAAGTTTAACTATTTATTGACGTGTCTATGAGGTGCTGCTTTGAGCGTAGTTTCTTCGTTTCAAGTGATGGAGGAGAACTATCCAAAAGCGTTAAAACAGTTAAAGGATCGGTACGACATATATAGAGCATATATAGAGTTTATTTGATATTTCAAGTATGGCGAAATCAGATGCAGTGTCACTTCGTTCAATGTTAGATAAAGTATCTGCAATGCGTTCATCTTTACTTTCTTTAGGCTCTGAGGAAAATGTTATGAACGCAATTTTAATTCATTTAATTATGTTGAAGGTTGATGCAGACACTAAACAGGCTTAATAACGAGCGCAGGAGTACGAAGAGCTGCCACAATGGAATGAATGCTATAAAATTCTTAATCGGCACTGTCAATATCTAGAAAGTAATGCTAAACCTATAGGAGATAAACAAAAAGAGGAGAAACAAAAAGACAGCAGCAAAAGAACGTTCGTAACTACTCAGAGTAACTGTGCAAAATGTGATTCTTCAGATCATTTACATCATTAAGTGTTTCAGAGCGATTTAAATTTGTTAAACATTCGTCACTTTGCTTAAACTGTTTACGCAATAGCCACATGGCTACTAAATGCCAATCAAAATCTCGTTGTCGTGTATGTCAAGGCTTACATCACATATCCTTGCATCGGTTTGCTCAATCGAAGCAAAATTCGGCATTACGAGCACAGGCTCAGTTGAAAACTCAAGATCGTCAATCGCATACTTCAATAAATCATGCTGTTTCATTGATATCACGGCACTCACGGCGTGCACTCATTCCTACAGCTATTGTACTCATTCAGGACAAGTTTGGTACATACCATCCTGTACGCACGTTGTTTGATTCCGGTTCTGAAATTAATTTTAATACGGAAGAACTGGCTAAGCTGTTACAATTGCAATTTGAAAGGCAAACATATGCAATTTCAGGCATAGCTGACGTACATACTCGAATGGAGCATTCAGTTGTAACAACCATTCGGTCAAGACTGTCTATTGAACAGTGGAAATTAAATTTTGCTGTTACTAAATCAATATCGCTCAGTCAACATGAGAAATTTATTAGCACGTCCGGCTGGAACATACCCGATGGAATTGAGTTGGCTGACCCTGAGTTCTACAAACCACACAAAATAGATTTGTTAATAAACACACAATAATTATTTGATTTATTAACAGGAGGCAAGATAGCAATGGGACCAGGCTTACCTAACGGATTATTGGCGGCAAAATCGACGACAGCATTCGCTCCAGTGTCTTCAAGTGCAACGTAGAAAATTGTCACGGCTTGGACAATGCATTAAGGCGATTTTGGGAAATAATGGATTTCAACATTGAAAATAATAAACCTTATTCTCCGGAGGATTAGGTCTGTGAAGATCATTTCATGAAGCACAGTAAGCTACTTGATTCAGGATGAGTTCAAGTTAGCTTACCATTTAAGCAATCACCAGAGAAGCTTGGGAGTTCACTAGAAAACTCTAAACGAAGATTCTTACAAATTGAACGGCACCTGGAAAGGCACATACCACTTAAAACTATGTACACGGCTTTCATGGATAAATATTTAAAACTTCATCACATGCAACCTATACCAGAATTCGATTTTACTAAGCCGCATTACGTGATACCACATCACGCCCACAAGGCACTACCACAAAACTGCGTGTAGTATTTGATGCGTCAGCGAAAACTTTATCACAGTTTTCTCTCAACGACATTTTAATGGTTGGACGGACGATCCAACAAAATCTAATATTCACATTATTATCTTTTCGCTTCCACAGATATGCAGTAACTGCCGACATTTAAAAAATGTATAGGCAATTTATTGTCGACCCTCAATATCGAATCTGTCAACTTATACTTTGGAGAGCATATATTAACGAGCCTTTACAATTATTTCAGTTAAACACTGCCACATACGGTATGTCATGTGCACAGTTTCTGGCCATACGCAGCCTAAACTTCATCGCAGATAAGTATAACCATGAGTTTCCAATCGGAGCTTGTGTCTTAGAAGAGAATATGTACGTAGACGACCTCCTCACCGGTGCAGATAATGTTGTCGAACTACAGCATAAAACTTCGGAAATAAGTCAAATATTGTCAAAGGCAAGGTTGGAGCTAGCTACATGGAATATAAGCCACTTAACCAAAACTGATGCCGATTTTCACTTTAAACTGGATGGACAAGACATTGCCAAAGCGCTTGGAATGTCATGGAAACCAAAGACAGATATTTTATTTTTTGTTTTCACTACGAACTACTGATAAGCTCAAGTGCAATAAAACGATTTGTAGTATCTGTCGTCGCTCGACTTTATGATATACTTGGGTTATTGAGTCCTGTAATAATACGCTGCAAAATCTTCGTGCAAACACTTTGGATGCATCGGCTTGATTGGGATGATTCTCTTCCTTCGGAATTACAGACTCAATGGCGACTAATTGAATCGGCCTTACAAAATTTGAATAACATTGAAATTCCTCGATACATACACACTTCAAAACTTCATGCTTGTGAAATTCACAGATTCGCGGATGCTTCGCAAAAAGCATATGGCTGTTGCATATATTTGCGCGGTAACTTAAATGGAGAGTACATAACAACACTTATAATGGCAAAATCAAACGTTGCACCAATTAAGGCTATATCACTTCCTGGGTTAGAATTATGCGCTGCATTTGTATCTGATTTGTTAATAAACACACAATAATCGCTAATCGCATTTCTCAGATTCAAAGTTACTCATCTGATATAACATGGCAGCATGTACCAGGGAAAGAAAACTCAGCGGATATCGTGTCTCGTGGCTGTCAGGCAGTCGAGCTGTTGAAAACGACTTGGTTTACCGGGCCAGCGTTTCTTAAACTGCATCCATCTGAATTACCAAAATCATCATCGAATAGTTCGTTCAACGAATCGGAACTCGAAAAACGCAAGACAACAGTCCTTAAGTGTAGCGATAGTGGCAACGAGGCAAACCAAATCGAGGAAATTGTAAGTCGAATATCATCGTATCGTCGTAATCTTCGGGTTATAGCTTACGTGTTGCGAGTATTCAACAAAATTCCAATCAATAAAGAATTGACTATTAAGAGTATATTGCACACTTCATCTATATAACTGCAACAATACTTTCTTTTCATCGCATCATCAATTCAAGCAATATCATTTGCAAAAGAGATTTCATTACTAAGGGCACAAAAACCAGACTTACAAAAATTGACGCCATTCTTAACTGAAATAGAATTGGCTAGCCGAAATGCTACAGTTATACGCATTGTAGGACGTTTAACTAACGCGCCTATATCTATTTTCCATTACTTCTTGTCGAGTATCTTCATTTGAAGCACATGCATGCTGGTCCAAAAGCACTTATTGACTGCAAATATGGGTCATTAACGCACGACAAATTGAAAGAAAAGTAGTCGGACGTTGCACTCACTGCTTCCACTACAAACCTCGTCTACTACAACAAATTATGGGTTCCCTTCCAGCTGATCGCCTTATGACAAACAGACCATTTCTCGTATACGGTGTAGACTTATGTGGACCATTTCTTACGTCTTAGCGCATTCGCAGCAAGGTTCCTTATAAGACGTATCTAGCAGTATTTACTTGTTTCTCATCGAAAGCGGTACATAGTTTTTTAGTAAGTTATTTGGCCGTCAACCGTCTGCCGGTCATGGCCGCGTCTAGGAAGGCGCTCCAGCCTCCATAATCTTGTGCGCGCTGGCGCCAGTCGTTTTGAATGCCAAGTACGGAGAGATCTCTCCATACCTGGTCATTACATCGAGTGCCCGGTCGTCCTCTATGTCGGCGTCCACCAATCAAGTTTGGGCCCCCCATGTAAACCATGCGTGCTAGAGCTCTTTCATCCATTCGAATGAGGTGCCCAGCCCAGTGCAGCCGCTGGAATCTTATGCGCTGGACTATGTCAACCTCATCGAAAAGCTCGTAGAGCTCGCGGTTCATACGGGACCTAAACTCGTCGCCGACTCTAATAGGACCAAAGATCCTGCGAAAAATCTTCCTCTCAAAGACTTCCAACGCTGTCTCGTACGACTCAATCACGGTCCATGCCTCTGCGCCATACAGTAGGACCGGGAGTATCAGCGTCTTATATATCTTTATTTTCGTCCGTCGAGAAAGGGCCTTTTCTTCTCATTTGCTTGCTCAGCCCAAAATAGCATCGGTTTGCAAGCGTGATTCTTCGCCTGATCTCCAGGCTGACGTTGTTGTTGCTGGTTATCTCTGTCCCAAGATAGCCGAAGTTTTCTACACTGAAGTTGAAATTGTCCATCGTCACTGACCGTCCAAGACGCATTGACGGAGTGCGAGAAGACACCAAGTACTTCGTCTTGTCCTCGTTCACCGCTAGACCCATGAGCCGAGAATGATTTTTAATCTCCGAAAATGCCTTGCTGACTTGCCGTTCCTGCGTACCGATGATATCGATGTCATCGGCGTAAGCGAGCAGCATCACTTCTTTTGGAAGATCTAGCCCGCCCTACTCTGTATGTACGGGCATTGGCGTAGGATGTATTCCATTACGGGATTGAAAAAATCGCATGACAGAGCATTGCCCTGCCTGAAACCTCTCTTGGTATCAAAGGGGTCGGAGAGGTTTTTCCCCACCCTGACAACGCTTTGTGTGTCGCCATGCAAGGACGGACAATCTTTGCCGGGATAACTAGTGCAGGCAGGGCGTCGAAGAACTTCGATCGTATCGGCGTGTCGAAAGCGGCTTTATAATCGACAAATAGGTGGTGAGTGTCTTTGTTGAACTCACGGGTCTTTTCCAATATTTGGCGTAATGTGATTATTTGGTCACTGGTCGACCTTTTTGGTCTGAAGCCACACTGATATCGTCCTATCAGTGAGTCCGACAGAGTCTTATATCCAATGGAAAGGAGACTTATTCCGCGGTAGTTGGCGCCAATAGTGGAGTCTCCTTTCTTAAAGATAGGACAGAGAACACTGAGATTCCAGTCATTGTGTATGCGTTCATCGGACCATATATTGCATAAAAGTTGGTGCATACTCCTAACGAACTCCTTGCCACCGGTCTTAAATAACTCAGCTGGGAGCCCATCAGAGCCTGCCGCTTCGTTATTTTTCAGCTTTTTAATAACTGAATCGACCTCGTTATAGTCCGGTGCCATCAATAACTGGTGGTTCCGGTGTCATTTCTCTATCGGCGGTATTGTGCGCTTCATCGCCGAGTAGGTTGGAGAAATGACTCCTCCATAATCTCAGTGATTCCTGTTCATCCGTTACCAGATTTCCATTCTCATCCTTACAGAAAGTTACTCAGGGCTTAAAACCTTCAGTCAGACGCTTGATCTTTTGATAGAATTTTCGAGCTTCATTTCTGTTACGTAACATCTCAACATCCTCAAACTCCCGCCTTTCTTTCTCCTTTTTCTTGCGTCTGAAAAGGCGTTTCTCCTCTCTCCGTTTCTCTCGATATCACTCTCTAACAGCTCGCGTTGCTCCCGACTGCAGAGTTCGCTGATAGGAAGCGTTCTTCTCTGCAGAAGCATTGCGACACTCCTCGTCGAACTAAGCATTCTTCACAGGTTTTGTATAACCAATGACATCCTTGGCAGCCCTATCCATGGAGCGGGTGATATGTTGTCCACTGCTCACAAATATCTCGAGAAGACGGAGAGGTTTCCCGGAGCAGTCGGCGGTCTGTTTTGATTGCAGCTTGCCGACGCCTAGCTTTCGTTGCATGTTGGAACGTGCGTCGTGCACTACGCTGAGCCTAGTGCGTACCTTGGCTGCGACAAGATAGTGGTCCGAGTCAATGTTGGGACCACGTAACGTTCGCACGTCCAACAGTGCGTGCCTTCCGTCAATCAGAACATGATCAATTTGGTTGCGTGTTTTTTGATCAGGACTCAGCCATGTAGCCTTGTGAATGTTAAGATGTTGAAATCTGGTACTACTAACTACCATGTTCCGACCTGCGGCGAAATCGATTAGCCTCTCTCCATTATTGGAAGTAGTGTCGTGCAGGCTAAATTTTCCGACGGTTGGGCCAAAGATTCCTTCCTTCCCAATCTTGGCGTTGAAATCGCCAAGCATGATTTTGACATCGTGTTTGGGACAGCGCTCGTACAGACGTTTCAAGCGCTCATAGAACTCATCTTTAGCATCGTCGTCTTTCTCTTCCGTCGGGGCTTGCTTACAAATCAGGCTAATATAAAAATATTTAACCTTGATGCGTATCGCGGCAAGGCACTCGTCAACAGGCGTGAACCTAGAGACGAGGCCACGTAGTTTCCTACTCACCACGAAACCACATCCAAATTCGTGCTTACTCGCTGGCGCTGTAGTAGATGTCACAGGATGCTTTTTTAGAGCAACCCTGCCCTATCCATCGGATTTCTTGGATTGCGGTGATGTCAGCCTTGCATTTTTCGAGGACATCACTCAGCTGGATATTTGCACCATCCCAATTAAGGGTGTGGACATTCCAGGTGCATATCGTGATCGTGATCCTTATATCGTTTGCGGGGGTCGTCATCATAGTGTTCCTTCCGAGGCTTCTTAGTCGTGTTCATTGGAGGTTGGTTTTTTTAAAGTGGAGGGTTCCAAGCCCAGCGCACCAACCCCTTATTAAAGGAGAGGGGGCTCTTCGCCTTCTCACGTTAGCTCACCGCTGAACGGATGTTCAGAGGCTACCCAGGAGATACGTGTCCTAACGGACGAGTGAGTTGCTTGGACCGTTTAACACAAGAATCATTGTTGACCATTCCCAGGTGAATGGCAGTCAACCACTTTTCACACAATGTGCACTTGAGCAAACGATCCCAATCTCCAGCGGTACATGTAGAAATTATATCCGATTTGTCTACTAATATGTTTATTCTTAGCTTAAAGCGCTTTTTTTCCCGCCGAGGTATTCCACAACAAATATACTGCGACAACGCAACAAATTTTGTTAGTGCTTCTTCACAGCTTGATGACTGGAAACAACAATTTTATAATCAGCAATCTTTGAGCAGCATGGAGCTTCTCAGCGCTATCATGGGTTTTATTTCAAGTTCATACCTCTCCGCGCACCACACTTTGGTAGCTTATGACAGTGAAGCAACTACTCGTCAAAAACATGGGCAGCACATATCTCAAATTTGAAGAGCTGCATACGGTCGCACTCGAAGCAGAAGCGACCCTCAACTCTAAACCTCTCGTCGCACTCTTGGACGACCCTAATGATGGAGAAGCGCTAACTAATTGGTTCGTCACTCATGGCAATACCTGAGCCAGCGGTCGACGACAATTAGGTGTCATATCTGACGCGTTGGCAACGAATCACGTAGATGAAGCAGCGATTCTGAGACCTATTGCGGCGTGAATACATTCATACTCTGCAATCGCGCTCCATATGGTTTACCACAAAATCTAATATTACACCCGGTCAACTTGTTATCATTCACGAAGACAACACACCACCTCAGCAATGGCTGCTAGGGCGCATTACAAATACTTGTCCTGGAGAACACGGACGGGTACGTGTTGTCGACATGAAGACTTCAAAAGGCATACTACGGCGACCAATTCGAAAGGTGGCACCACTCCAATAGAAAATAGTTCATGGAAGCTACTAGGGTCCTTTCAACGGGCGGAGTATGTCGCAGCACATCATCCTACTTCCTACTAATATTATAAATGCGAAAGTTTGTATGTATGTATGGATGTATATATGGATGTTCCTCTCTTACGGCTAAACCGCTCAACCAATTCGTCTGAATTTTGGTATAGAGATAGGTGGGATGATGGAAAAGAACATAGGCTACGTTTTGACAAAATCAGAGGGGCGTTGCCCCACCCCCCATATAAAAGACAATCAAAATTTGTCATATCTTAAATGGATGCATAGATATGACAAATTTTGATTGTCGCTTATATGGGGGGAGGGGCAACACCCCATCCGATTTTGTCCAAACTTAACAGGTTGACGTCCCCTCATCCTCTTAACATGTACACCAAATTTCATTTCTGTACCTTAAATGGATGCAAAGATATGACAAATTTTGATTTTCGCTTATATGGGGGGTGGGGCACCGCCCACTCCGATTTTATCAAAACGTAGCCTATGTTCTTTTCCATCATCCCACCTATCTCTACGGCGGTTTAGCCGTAAGAGAGGAACATCCATACATACATACATAGGCATAGGCTAAGCTGGAACATTTTTGTCATTCATAAATCAGTTGAAAAATAGAAGTGCATTAAAGCAGATAGCAATCGGCTGTTCATAATTTTAATACGAATTTCTGCGCATTTTTATTTTATGCACTCAGCGAGGCTGAGTCCGAACGCTTATTAAACATAAAAAATGAAAATGCATACACTGCACCTAACTTAAAAGTTAACTAGCAATTTGTTTTTGATTGAATTTAAAAGAGATGATGAATCCTACTCAATTTTACAGCGACTTAGGATTCGTTGTTGATGGGATTTCAACAAAGTCACATGGTTTCGTTCTTTTTAACCGTCGTAGACCTGTTCTTTGCATTAGCGACGATGCTTCTTCGTTGCCATGGTTATCAATTCGTAATTTGTGCGCCTTTGCACATTTTTTTATTTTGACGAAGACCATATCCAGGTCACGATGAAGATCGCTATTGCGTATGTACGAAGCATTTGAAATTGTTGAATGACATTTATGTTATTGTTTGAAGTACAACCCCATAATTGGTTGCCCAAATTGGTTGAAATATTTGTTTGCAGAGGATGAGCTTGTTACAAATTGATAACGGTGAAAGTCTATCCACCAACCATTTCATCGATCTGTATTTAATGGTCATTTCTTTGCACTTTTTCTTAACATGCATTTCATAACATTCCAACGAAGTTTGGTATCAAGAGTCATGCCAAGATATTTTGCTGTATTGGAATATAGTATTTGAATTCCATCTATATACAACGGGAGGTAGCGAATTTGTTTATTTGTAAAGTCAATATATGTTAACTTTAGATTATTATTATTGGAGTTTTTTTGTTGCTTCCGTTTCATCACTTCCAACTGCAAGTATTGCGGTATCATCAGCAAATGTAGCAATAATGGATCCATCCATGTGTATATAATAAATATAGCAGCGGACCTTAGGGAACACCTGTTTTTATGGCACGAAATTTTGAATATTCGACACCATTTTTAAGTCTGAAATTGCGATCAGAGAGATATGACTCTAGTATGGCAGCATATTCTCTTGGGAAAATTGTTTTTATTTTGTGAATCAAACCTTCATGCCACACTTTATCAGGAATGACATGCGCCCGATGCGGAGATCTAGTACAATGAGGACGCTGCTCCAGTGAAGCAAAATTAGCGGCATTCTAAATATTTCGTAAATATATTTCTGCAGCATCATCAATGTCATCGGGAGATTGTAGTTCCACGTTGAGATTTTTTAGCTGATCTAGTTTTAACCGAAAGCGTTCGATATTTGTGTTCTGTGGTAGAAGTTTCCGATGTGAACCCAAGAATTGAGCATTTGCACTAAACTCGACGATCAATGGAATGTGATCATAGCTTAGTTCCGCGACACCAATTATTGCTAGTCTGGACGATGAAATCCCTGCATAAATTGCAAAATCCATCGCTCTGGGAGTTTGGTTGCTGTATGGAAAATGTGTAGGAGAACCTGTAGCCAATATCTGCTGATTAGTGTGCCACGAGGTCAAAAAGTATGTTGCCCCTACGACACGCACGACTGGCTCCCCAGAGGCGATGCTTAGCATTCTAATCTCCAGCAATAAGATGCATTGGTCCGAGTTCATCGAAGATTTCTTGATAATCGGTGGAGTTCCAGTCATAATTGGGTGGACAATATATCGAGGCCAGAAAAATTTCTACAATATCGCTTTGAACCTTGATGCCAACACATTGAGCGCATGAAGTAAACAGGGAAGTGGTTTATATTTGACTTCATAAGAATTAAAGCTCCGCCAGTGCTTCTATCGTCTGGATGATTGGCAGAATAAATTTCAAACCCTATTTTATTATAATAAGATCTGCTGGTCAGATGGGTTTCGCTAATAAGCATCACATTCAGTCCATACGTTTGAATGAAAACCTTCAAATCATTGACATGGTGCACAAGACCGTCGGCGTTCCAGACTCTAATACGTAAGTTGTTCATTTATTAGTCAGAGTGACTTAGAGAAGCGCCATCAACTGTGGCTGCATTTGTATTATATTCATCATACATTCAGCCAGCTGGTCGAGTTTTTCGCAAAGTGAGTCAAGCTTTGAGTCTGCGTCGTTGAAAATTTTATCAATTTGGACTGGTTGATCTGGTCGTTGTTGAGTCGGACGCTATGTGCGCTGATTGAGTGGTGGAAACTGTCTGGCATAGTCCGAATATAAATATGTAGGACTTGTGACCGATTGAGTTAATTGATGCTCTCTTACCGTATCCAGATTAGCTTTTAAATCGCGTTTGTTTGGTTAAGAAATTTTAGGTCCTCGCCTCGACGTTAATTTTAGATAGACAGAACATTGATTATAGTTGGCAGTATGTTCCTCATTATATAGGGCACAAGTAGCTGGAGAAGTTGATGGCTTGTCACAGTTAATAGTGGGATGATCTTTACCGCACTTTACGCATCTGAATGGCTTATTGCAGTATTTTTTAGTATGCCCGTACTCTTGTCATCTGTAGCATTGTGTAAGTGTCATGTGTCCCAGATGACCTAGCTCGTTGGTAATGTCTTCATGACTAGTTGATAAGTGAAGGTTCCTGACGACCACTCTGTAAGCACGCTCTTCTTTCAATTGATATAACTGGAAAGATATCTCACTGCTATCAAAAAAAGATACAGAGTTGGCCATTGGAGTTACCGAATCTTCGGTACACTTCAGCGTTCTTCCACTTAACCACCCCGTTTATCCAACCACTGACCGGAGTCATTAAACCTAACAATGTGCAATGTTAAATAAACAACGTCAGCAACAAACTATACAGACATCCGTCTGAAACCAAATGTCAGCACAATCCACAGGAGGCATTGGTCGCATCAACATAAAACTATAACGTAAATTTAACTGAAACCAGAGTCAGCGTCAGCACTATTCATCCGTCGTGTGGGGGCATTGTCCGCACATAACATCCTAGGAACAGCTAACTCGCTCGCTTTCTAAAAAAAAATGTTACACACCACAAATTCAAATTTGGCACATAACATATTTCGAGATATCGAACTTATCAGACTAACCTGTGGTTGGAACTAAAAAGCGCCAATACATATATTAAGTGAATTTAATAATTTCGGTAATGCATGTTGAAATTATTTTTGAAAAATTTCAGTATTGGCTAAGAAAAATAATTATGAGAAAGGTTTTTTGAAAATATTGAAAATTGTAAAAGTTATGGCATTTTGAATTTATTAATTTTTTCAAATAAACTTGGCCCTCGCTTAACACGGGGGTTACGTTCCTAGAAATCCTCGTGTTAAGCGAAATCGTGTTAAACGAAACATGGATTCAGTACAAAATAAGGGGTTACGTTCTCAAAATTCAAAATTGGCAGCAAAAAAAATGTTGTATTCAAATTTGGTCCGTTTTTATTAAAGTTTCATACATTTGTTCAAAATAAACCAAAAGTTATTATGTATATGCCTTTAATAAATGCATAACATTCATATTTTCAAAATTAATAGTTGGTATTAAATTAAAAAAGTTGCTTCATATAATTAATTAACAGGATAAACTTTATAGAAACTTAAAAATGTTAAAAAGTAAGGAGATCATATTCATATTAAATTTGAAATGCATTTGGTGGCATTTATAGTTTAAGCCAGTTTGTTTCAACATGTTTTCTTTTTTGGTGGCTCCTTATCAAAAAAAATCAGTAATTTTCGATTGTTTGGTGGCTTTTAAAGCTTCTTTATAGCACTCCTTATAAGGCAAAAGTATTTTTTCCAACTCTCTCTTAAACTTAAGTCGTCGTTCGACGACCGGATCTGAATTTAAAAAGCACGATTCCAAGCTGCTAGCATATGCGAATCCTTCTTGGAGCTTTTCTATCGTTAAACTAATCGGATCGGTTTCTTCAGAGCTGCTGTCATCTGATTTCGAATTGTTTGCTTCATTCACAGCAATCTCAAGCAATGATTCGTCATTAATTTCTTCATCTTCAAACAACTCTTGCAAATCATCATTTGCCATGTCGTCGAAACCTTCACCTTCAATCAAGTGAGCAAGGTCCAATATATCCTGGAATCCACGTTTTGGCACTTCTATTTCATGGCTTTTAACAAACTCTGGCCATAATTTCCTCCAGCATCTATTTAATGTTGACACCTTAATCTCTTTTAAAGATAAGTTTACCATCTTTAATAGAAAATTTCTTCCAAGCACTGGTTACATCGATGGAGTCAGTTTCAGTTGTATCCAAAATCCAGCATATAGAGCGCCTGATGTAATATGTCTTGAAAGTGTAAATTATACCCTGATCCATTGGCTGCAGAAGTGATGTTGTATTAGGTGGAAGAAATTTTATTTTGACATTCGGATGGGTTAAATCTTTTGGATGTCCTGGGGCATTGTCCAATAATAATAGTGCTTTAAAGTGTAAATTCTTTTTTAAATATTTTTCAACCTCAGGTACAAAACAATTCAAGAACCAGTCTTTAAATAATTCTGCGGTTACCCAAGCTTTGGAATTTGCTTTCTAGTAAACGGGTAATTTGCTCTTGTCTATCCCTTTAAACGCACGGGGATTGAAAGACTTATAAACAAGCATTGGCTTTACTTGAAAGTCGCCTGATGCATTACTACACAGTAAAAGTGTAAAACGATCTTTTTGTGCCTTAAAGCCGGGAGCTACTTTTTCATTCTTTGATAAAAAAGTTCGATTTGGCATTTTTTTCCAGCAAAGTCCAGTTTCATCCGCATTAAAAACTTGGTCGGGCAGGAATTCCTCTTCTTTAATGAACCCCTGAATTTCTTCTGGGTATGTGGTAGCAGCTCCATCATCGGCCGATGCCGCTTCGCCCTTAAATTTGAGGCTATGAATGGAGAACCTTTTTTTAAATTTCTATGTACTAGCAACGAAATCTATACTGGAAGAGGGCTCTCCATTTTGCTCGAGCAGTCCATAAATCCTGAATGATCCGCTGGCTTAAAGGGATATTTTTCTCGTAGCTATCGTCAATCCAAATGCTAAGTGCTCTTTCCATTTTCTCCAAAATTGGTGCACGTGCTCTACTGGTAAATTTTGTAGATATAGATGACCCAATGCTTCCTGCACGTCGTATTTCAGTTTCATTCTTTTTGATAGTGCGAACTGTTGCCTCATTTAAATCAAGGCTTCTTGCAATTTCCGTGGCAGTTTGCCCATTGTCTAAGCGGTTTAGAATTTGTATTTTTGTTTCTATAGAAAGGACTTTTCGTTTTAAAGGAGCTCTGTTCTTTCTTTCTGCCATTGTCAAAGCTGAAATTTATTTATTTTAATTATGTATTCACTTTTTGATTTAATCAAGCTGCACCACCTTTTTACTTACCACAAAATCTTTGACTTTTTATTTACGCGTCTGCAAAGCTCAAGATTTTTGCACCTACTAAAACACGCTTACATCTGACAGATCAAATGTGGGATTCCCCTTTTTCGACAAGCACCCCATGCGTATGACACAAGCACAAAGGCACTAACTCGTTAATTGACAGCAAAAAAAATATATATATCGATATTTTGCAATCGTGTAAGAACGAGGTTTTTAGCGTGTTAAAAGGGGGATGGGAGCAAATTTGTAACCGTGTAAGACCGAGTTCGTGCTAAAAGAGTCCGTGTTAAGCGAGGGCCAAGTGTAATTCAAAAAATATACATTTTCTTATTATTGATACTTCCGAAATGATTTTGACCAAAAAAAATCTAAATAATATTTTCTACTTCCTTCGCACCGTTTTTTAAATGGTTTTAGCTAAATAATAAAATATTCTTTATTATTTCTTTTAAGACAAAAAAAGGACACTTTAATACTTTTCGAGATATCGTAATTTTCATGAAAGCGTACAGCGCTTTAGAGTTGTATATGGCTTATATTGTCCCTTTATAGCTCACTTCTTGCTCTCACATTTACCCATGTGTGTGGCACTGCATGTAGTAGGTGGTTTCATGAAAATTACGATACTAATTAAAAGATTTTACTCCACTTTAAATATTTTTGCTTTCATTATCTTAAAGTTGTTTCAAATACGTGTAGGAATGGGTTATATTGCTGCATAGCAGCAATATAACAAAGGAAAGATAAGCAAACGACAAGACGAGACAAGACAGTAGAGAGAGAAAACAAAGAATAGAGAGACAGACAGCGACAGCGCAGCGGACGGGGAAAAGGATTAAATAGCAGTGCGCTGCATCAAAGTAGTTAGTTGATGAGAGTCGCTCGTTGAGTCGTTGAATGTCGCTCGTACGGAGGAGTTGTTGCCTGTCGATCGTATCATTAGAAGAGTAGAATCGTCATCCTTATATTATTCGTGCCTAGTATATATTGAAGTTGTCAATATGAGCAACTAATAGTTTTAACAATAATAATAAGTAAAATAATTAATAACTACGGTTAAATAAACAATTAACTATTTTAAAAAAACTAAAACTAATATAGTGTTAATTTATCACTACATACGTGTTTATATAATAATTTCGTATAGTCTTCACTTCTGTTATATAGGTTAAATTTCGCATCATATAGGTTGATTTTCAAACTTGTTGCTTTATTATTGGTAGTCTTGAAAATTCTATTGGTGTACCCTTTATATGAGGAAAAGCTTTTTTAGCACAGACTGAATTAAACCGAAATAGCGAATAAATATGCGATGTTATTTCAAAATTCAATGCATAAGTTTAAAGAATGAGAAACAATATGATAAAATTAAAAGAAAAACCATTTAATCCACAATTTCATAACGTTATTTTTAAAGAAAATAGAAAAGTAGCAATATATATTTGTACTAGTTGGTCCCGGCACGCCCCGTAAACACTATTGTTAAAATTTATGTTGTGTCTTAGTATCTACATATGTTTGTTCTTCATAGACAGCCAAACCATCCTCACTTTTCCAATGAATTTTGTTTCTCCTGATCCCATTATTACAAATATCATCCCTGAACCTCAAATGGATGCAAAGATAAAACGAATCTTGTCTATTGCTTATATGGGTGGAGCATAATCCCTCCGATCTTTACCAAACTTCATTAGGTATCCTTCTTCCGATCCCATTAACATTACGCAAAGATCGATTTTTTTTGTTTATCGCTCATATAGTATTGGCGCACCGTGCTCTCCGAATTGACCAAACTCATGATTTGATTTTCTCTTGATACCATTAACATGTATATCGAAATAGATGCAAAGACATTCGAATTTTTTTATCGATTATATGGGAATGGTGCACCGCCCACTTCAACCTTGATCGAACTGATGTGATGTGATCTTCCCCTGGTCCAATTTATATTTATACCAAATATCAATCCCGTAGCTCAAATGTTTGAACTAATGAAGTGATTTTCTTCCGATCTTCTTAATATATATACCAAAGACCTGTATCTCAAATAGACACAACCCGGCTCCATTGAAAAAACATTTCACACTGGAAAAGTAGCATGTTTGTGAATAGGTCTTCGAAATATTCTTTTGAATGTACGTAAGTCAACAACTCGAACACAGTTGACTTTCCAACACAATCAATTTCGTGACCCATCGTTCATGAACAGTAACTATCGTATTATTGATAATAATTGCATTAGTCTTTATTTCATTTGGTACGAATCTGAAGTTTACTCATATAGTCATGTTTCCATCGCTTCCAAAATACTTGGTTGGTTGCGCTCACTTGTGCCCACTTTTGAAGCTGATCGATGTCCAGGCCACTCCGCCATTGTCTTGAAAAGAAAATAAGCGGGAGTCAGAGCTTCATTGCTTAGATCAGTCGAAAAGAGTTATATTGGGCGAGAGTTCATCATGGATTTAATTTCGACCAAACCAGTAGTTATTTCTTCATAAGTCAATATGTAGTTCAGTGGGCAGCGGTTGAGATGATCTTTAGCAGATTTTAGGGCTGCCTCCCAGAGGCCTCCTAAGTGTGGAGCCCTAGCAGGAATAAAGCAAAAATTAATAATTCGATAGTACAGTAATTAATAATTGAAGATTGGATCTCTTTGTTGAACAAGAGATGCTGAGGTCAGCTAATTTTTTCCAAGCACCTACAAAGTTTTCTGCATTATCAGAAAAGATTTCGGCCGGCAATCCTCTTCTTCTGAATAGTAGCTTCAGTCAAAAATGCGCCTGTAGACAAGTCGGACACCAACTAAATATGCTCTGCCTATGTACATATATAAAATTAATAAAATTTGTATGGAACCTTGCTTTGAATTCGCAGGTGTGGAGTTGTCTTTCTATTTGTGCTGGAAAAATTTTGGTTTGGTAATTATCCAAAATTCTAATCGAATAAAAGCCACAAGTGCGTGGTAATTTTTCTGGTGTTGGAATTTTTCGATTTATTCCAAAATATGGTTTGAATGAACGGGTAAGACATGAAAGTAGAATTCCACTTTTCAGAATTTATAGTATTTGTGTCCAATGTAGAGCAAACATTTGCTGGCCAACTGTGCCTTTTCTCGAGTAAAATCGATGGAGGCGTGTACCAAATAGAAACGTTGATTTCACTAACGGAAGCACCTCTGAGCAATAGTCTTTTTTTTTTTAGTGGGCAACCCTGGATTTGGATGTAAGAAGGTGTATATGAAAGTTACCAAAATCATCCATCTGACGTAGATAACTGCATCATACCATAGCATACCATATCCATAAGCGCAAATCGATGCATCGCAAGAACCGGAATTTGAATTACTCGCATTGATGATGATAGACAGTATCTTGGTATAATAATTGAAGAGAGGAAATTTACTTTTATATTCGTGAACTAACACTTGTCTGTACATTTTCACTATATGAGCAGTAATAGCAAGAGGACGCAAGCGAAGTATCAAAATAAAAAGTTCGACCAACAGATAGAAGACTAAAAAATGCCTCTGTTCCAAGTAATAGATCGATTTGCCTTGACTTAAAGAATTCTTCGTCAGTTAGTTTAGCATTGAAAGGCAATTTCCACGATGAAATTTATCAATTTCTGTCGATGATTGTGGTTCCAAACGAGGAGACGAAGTTTGTAGAGATGATCGAGTCCCTGAAAACGTAGCAGCTCTTGCGGAAATTTCTGAATTGTGACGATGTAGTAAACTATGAACAAACTCTGCATCTGTGAGTAGAAGTACAATTAGAAACTCGATGGCCTTTTGATAAACAATTAATACATACTTGAAGATTTTTTACTGTGTAAGGTCACTGTGATATTTCTGAAGATTTAAATTGATCGCACTGAAATATCTTAAGGAATGTATTTAAGCAAACTGGACATACACTATTCGTACAATTTAAAGAGAAACTATCTGTACTTTTGTGTTTCTTTAAAGATTTCGTAGTGTTTTGTTGTTCAAAAGTATTCCGGCGGGTATTATCCAGTGATTCGAGAAATTGGCACTGTCTTCCTAATACTGAGGAGCAGTCTGTACCGTACCCAAAGACAGCAGCGATATATAAATGGCAGAAGCGTTTTGAACCAAACTCATTAGTTGAGTGCAGCATGATTAAGTAACAGGCGGCAATTCAAATAAACTTGCAACATTTTCTAGAAAAAGCATAGTTTTATTTTGTAATTTGAAATGCTTTGACCGTAGGTAATTCAGTAAATGGTTAAATTTATCAATATTAGATTAATTCAATTTTCGATCAATTATTTGATGGACTAAAAGTTTTTGTGCTCACTGCACTTGCCGCTGAACGTTGGTAACTCAAATTGTGGTAGTTTTGAAGAAGAAATTGTAGAAATTATAGAATTATGTAGATTCTCTCCCAAACATGATTGAATACACACCTTTGTAGTTATATACAGCTCCTCAATTTCTCATCGATGTAGCATGCATGACCTTCCACAATATTTTTAATGTGTGTAATACTCTTCCTAGCATGAGCTCTTTTTAGTTTTAGCTCTTCTAAAGAGATAGCAAAGAATTATATCAATTACGAAAATTAATTTTGTATACAAACTATATCGATGACGGCCGAGTAATCGTACAGTAGCCAAAATGCAAACAGTGCAGCAGCAATAACGAAAATCCAAACAAAGAGATTTTTGCGTAAGCAAGATCGATGACGCCAGCATTAATTTGTGACAATATTCACGTATAATAATGCAGTGCACAAACAGCAATGTTGATACGTTGAGATGAAGCGAGAATTAAAATCCACTAAGTTAATATGAGCGGTACTGATGACGTCGACGTCAGTTTCCAGCAGCAGAAATATACCGTTACTCTAGCACAAGTTCGAAATGAAGCCAAGCAAGATGAAAAGAATGAAACGATAGCGGCATAAGATTCATATATATCTCTATATATGTATATAATTCTCCTGTACGTGTGTTGACAGTGAACTCCTCCTGACCGATTTTGACGAAATTTTATGTGTGTATTTGAGTGGGTCCCCAGATGGTTTAGATTCGCAATCCAACCCGGTAGGTGGCTCTGTAGTCGAGTTGTAGATATTACCGGCAGATGGCGCTGCAGTCGGTATCTAGGTTATTTATCTATACTGCAAGTAAACGGCTGGATCGACTTGAATGAATTTTTGTGTATGCGTTTATTCATTCATTTTGTGTATGTATTCATTCAATTCATTTAATGTTTTTGTACGCTGTGTTTTGATATTATATGTATCGCATTTACATAAATATTGAGCGTATTATATTCAAATATAAGTTACGTTTCGTTTATTTTTCGACATTTCAGTGTGAGTGTATTATATTCGTTTTCATTTACTTTTACGTTTTGCGATTTCAGTAAAATTTTATTCAGAATTAATTTATTTCAGATCAAATTTGTATAGGTTTGACGTATGATTCAAAGATAATATGATATGAAATCGCAAAACGCAAAAGTAAGTGAAAATGGGAGCATGCCTGATTAAGTGTGTTTCGTTATTTTGACATTTCAACTTTTTTTGTACTGTGTCTATTGATATTTCAGTGAAAATTAAGTTTATTATATTCACATATAAATTACGTAGATAAAACTATGCCACGAAGGACGAGAAGGATATATTGGGCGACCGACTCGGAATTCACAATTTCTCCAGAACAGATCGGCAGAAGACAATGAAAATGTAAGAAACCATTCTGCAATCACACGGGCTAATAAATGTCAAGAGCAACGCAATGAACGCCTTCGAGCTAATGCATTGAGACAAAGACTGGCCCGTCTACGAGTCACCGACTCATTCAGAACACGTGAACAACAGCGTTTGCAATTGTATCACGCATTGACGCGTACATCACTTCTTCGCCTTGCGTTTGAATATGAATTGGACATCGATTATGCGTCACATTTACAAATTGTAATCGGTGCTATGAATAAACAATGCCAACACTGTCATGCACTCAAAAACAAAGGTGAATCGGTCGGTTTCTGCTGCGCATCTGAAACAGTTGTTTTGCCACCATTGAATACGCCGCCAGAACCATTGAAAGCACTATTGGCTGGAGCTACATCTCAATCCAAATTGTTTTTGCGTAAAATTCCCAAATTCAATTCGACGTGCAATGCTTGCAACAAAATTCGTTCAGAATGAGGATGATCGCAATTTTCAATCAACGTTTAAGATTCAGGGCCAAGTGTATCATCAAATTGGTTCTTTGATACCAATGCCTGATACCGATCCAAAATTTGTGCAAATCTACTTCATGGATGATGAGGAGCAGCAAATAAACGCACGCTGCCAATACAACCATATCGAGCAGATGGAGGAGCGAGAAATTATGGTTATTTAGGAACCGTTTTTACAGAATCACAACCAGTTGGTCCAATTGTTCAATACCGTTTCAAACAGACTGCAAAACGACAACTATACAATCGTCATAAAAGCAGACAAAGTACCATCTGGGCAGCATGCGGGCCGATATAATGCACCGACCATTAATGAAGTTGCATTTGTTATGGTTGGCGACGCATTTGAACGTCGAAATATCCAACGCAGAGATAACACAGTGCATACGATTGAAGACAGTCATCGCTCTAACGACGCTTTGCAATATCCATTAATATTTTGGGAAGGAGAAGATGGATATCATTTATATATCAACCAAAGAAATCCAGCAACAGGTGCAATCTACACATGTTATGACCTTATATTTTATTTTTATACATGATTAATTTCTTTTTGTCTCAATTATATTTTTACTTTGCAGGTGCAGAAACCAGCAAGAAAGTGAGCGCGATGAACTTCTACGCATATCGGTTGATGATTCGTGCCAATGAAGGCAATAATATTCTCCGATGCCGCCAACTGTTTCATCAATATATCGTTGATATGTATGCGAAAATTGAAAGCGAGCGATTACGATTCATCAGGTATAATAAAATATAAAATAAAAATACTAACTGAACCTGCGAACTCTTTTTGCTCCCGTTTTCATTTACTTTTGCGTTTTGCGATTTCAGTAAAATATTAATCAGAATTATTAGATTTCTTTGAGTTTGCTGTCAATTTCAATGCAAATTTGTATAGGTTTGACGTATGACGTATGTGGAATGATCGGCAATGTCTGTCTAAAATCACCGGACAGCAGCAATAAAGCACCACCGAAAAGCCTGTTGTTATTATTTAGATCTTTCATCATTCTATCGAGAACTTCAAGTGAATGCTTGTGGGCCATAGTGCATTCATCCCAGATAATAATTTTTTATTTTTGAAAAACTTTAGCCATACCGGAATGCTTTTTTATGTTGCACACTGCATCTGGATTTGTGTGAACTTGAGTGCTGAATGTGCAGTCCGTCCGCCATCAAGCAAAGTGGCTGCAATACCTAATGAAGCAATTGCTAACGCAATATGATTTTGTGATCGAATGCGAGCGAGTAATAGTTTTTTTTTTTTTTTTAACTCCATTTTATTAAATACAATCTGTTCTTCTAGAAACATGCAGTAATACTTATATATAATTAATTTAAAGAGGCATGCGTAAGTTAGCACAATGACTTAATCTTACATAAAACAAAAATAAAAATAAATTTAGTGTTGACGACGGCAGTCGGTGGGTTAAGTCTTCTGGGTGATACCTTCTTAGTCTTCTTGTGTTAGTGAGGTTGCTTACTAGTTGTGCTGCTTGTGGGTTTGGATGTGCGTACCGTTGGTACTCTTAAGTCATGGAGGATTATAGCATTGTTTATATACCATGGAGCATTTATGCAAAGGCGTTGAAGTTTGGACTGAAATCATTGAAGGATTTTCAGATTGGACCTGGATGCAAGCCATAAATTTGAATTCCATAACTCCATATTGGTTTAAATACTGCTCTGTAAATAAGTATTTTATTTTCTGTTGAGATAGATGAGTAAGGTTCAAGGAGCCAATAAAGAGATCTACGACTCAGTCCAAGTTATTTACGCTTTGTAAATATGTGGTCGTGCCAGGTAAGCCACCGGTCTAGAAGTATCCTTAGATATTTAGCTTTATCTGCTTGCAGCAGTTGACAGTTGTTTATGTAGACTGGCGGACATGTCCCTATTCTAAGAGTGAATGCTACTTGCACAGATTTTTGTGCGTTCACTTTAATTCGCAATGTAACTAGCCATTTGCTTACGGTTGATAGGTTAGCTAGCCAGTTACGGGATGCTTGCATTGGATCTACGTTTTTTGCCATGATTACAGTGTCATCTGCAAAAGTAGCTGTATATGTATATTCTGACAGAGGTAAGTCCGCTGTGAACTATGTATATAGCACTGGATCCAGGACACTGCCGTGCGGTACCCCGGAGTTTATTTCCTCCAGGTCTGTTATTACTTCATTAACTTTAACCACAAAGTATCTATACTTTAAAATTGTGTACGCGTGGTGAGGGAGAGACCGTTTCAGTTTATAGAGCAGGCCAGAATGCCACACCTTATCAAAGGCTTGTGATACATCTAGAAAAGCAGCTGTAGAGTATTCTTTTCGTTCTAGGGTAGTTCTTTACTTGTTCAATGGTTGAGTAATACTTGCGGAATCCAAACTGATGCGAAGGTATGAGTTGCTTCCACTCAATGATTGGCCTAAGCCTTGTAAGCAAAAGTCTTTCAAAAACTTTAGACATAACTGGTAGTAGACTTATCGGCCTGTACTAAAGGTTTGCCTGGTTTTGGTATGAGGATAATCTACGCTATTTTCCACTGGCCTGGAAAGTGCTCGCACCGCAAAATAGAGTTAAATAACTGCGTTATAAATCTATATCCACATTCTGGAAGTTCCTTAAACACTTTCCCAGTGGTCAAATTAAAACCATGGAGCCTTATTACTTTTAATATTAATAATAGTTGCTTTAACTTCGCCTTTGTTAAATCCCTTGATCGGGATATCCATTTGAAAAGGAGAGTTTATGTACTCCTGGATATATTCGTCCGATTCTCGGTCTGTGGTGGGAAACGGTTTAAATACGGAGGACAGGTGCTGAGCAAAGGTTTCTGCTTTATCCTAGGCATTTCTTGCCCAATCTCCAGTTCCCTTTTTAATTGGGGGCACATAAGCAATAGGTTGACCAAAGTTTTTTGTGGCTTTCCAGAGTGAGTAATCAGTCGCTTTTGTAGGTGATAAGCCAACAAGATATCTGGTGAGCTCAGCATTGTTCTTCTCCTTTAGAATTGCTTTTAACCTTTTCGCGGCTTGATTGAAGCGTCTCTTGTCGTTGTGAGTTCGTGTGAACTGCCATATTTTTCTCAACTTTCGTTTTTCCCTAAGTAGTAACGATATATTTCTATCTATATTTAAATGTTTATTTAAATAAGGTTCTGTCGGAGTAGATTGCCAAGCTGCTTGCTAAATTGCTTTGGTAAAATGCTCTAGCGCAAACTCGATTTCCTTTGCAGATTTTAGAGGTAAATTCGTGTCTAATGTTTCATTTACAATGTACCTAAAATGCTCCCAGCTAGTCCTTTTATTATAGAGCTTTGCAGTATGAATAATTTTCTCTGTTTCAATATTAGTTGTAGCGATGATAGGCGTATGATCTGATGACAGGTCTAAGCAAGACTCTGCAGCAATGTGGTGTTTTGGTATTGCTTTAATTAAAAAGAAATCAATAACATCCGGTATTTTATTTATATCGCTAGGCCAATAAGTTGGTTCACCTGTAGATACGTGAGTCGTGTGAGTCCATTGAGTGTTTTTGAGTGTTTTTTGAGTGTTTTTCGCATTATAGTAACCACCAACTATGTACCTTGCCCCTGGTGTAGAAAGGAAATCTTCAAATTGGTTACATTTTATTGTCTGGCTAGGTGGACAGTAAACTGAAGCTACTGTGAGTGGCTGTTGTTGATCCGTAACTAATGATTTTGTTGCTTGCAAATGGCGTTTTCAATACTCTTCAAGAACAGAATATTTTATATTTTTGTTGACTATAATCGCGGTTCCTCCACGGGCAGTACCAGCAGGATGAATTGTAGTATAGACTGAATACTTGGGGATACGAAAAACGTTTTTGTTTGTGCAATGAGTTTCTGAGATCAACATTATGTCAATGTCTTTGTCAATGTCTTTGTCTATCATTTGCACAGATTTGCAATGACTGATGTTAACAAATTAAGCACCGTGCCCATTTGTTCCATTAGTGTTTTCATTATTTGTTTGAGGTCATTTATGTCATTGTTTTGTGTTGAGGAAGGACTACACGGTGTATTGGGTTCTTGAGTTGGGCCGCTTAAGTCAGTGCCTGGATTGTTTTTTAGAGTGCACTGAGGTATTTCTGGTTTTTTTCTTGGGGGCTCAAATGTTATTTTTGTAGACAAAAGTGAGCTGCGGTTATTAATATTTTTGTTGCTTTTATCTGGTTTTAAACTGACATGGAAGAGGGATAGTGGTTTTTTTGTGACAGCCTGTCTGATGTTGTGTACATTCTCTACTGTAAAGCCAAGCTCATTAATAGCCTCTTGTATCTCTTCAATAGGGGTAGAGTAGTGTTTTCCTTTAAGGACTACATTAAAGTTTCTTTCCTGCTTCAGCTTGTATGTATGAAACTCGGTGTTTCGTTCAGTTAATGCTTTTGTAATTAACGAGTATTTTTCAGGCGTTTTTGGTTTGATTTTTACTTCATTGCCATTCAAAATTTTTAGCTCATATTCATTATATGCAATTTGCTGCAGTAATGATTTTAATGAGTTAATGTTGCTCACTCCGTACACAAATATTGGTGGTGTTTTAGGTACTTTCGGTTCTATTTCTGCTTCTGGCTGGTCCAGCAGAGCGTATCTATTTTCGCTGATTGGGTTTGGCGTTGAAAGCCAGTATTCATCAATTTTTGATTGCTTTGGTCTAACGTTAGTGCTTCCTGGGCTCGTTCTTAAGCGTTTAACATTAACAGCCGAAGAGGATGATGAACTGTTAGTTGCTGGCAACATTTTGTTCGTTGCTGACACCATGTTGGTAGCTGCTTGCATCATGTTGTTTGTTGCTGGGTAAATGTTGCTGTGTTCAAGATGTTGCGGAGTTTTTATGGCACTGAGCGTGAACAACGGTGAATTCGTTGTAGGTGTTGGACATTGAGAGGCCCAAGAGAGACCTTCCGAAAGCGCATGCGCTGAGAAAGGATTTGGCTCAGATGTTTCGTTCTTATTCGAAAGAAGAAGATGGAATGATGTTTGTTGCGATCGTACTCACATTGGCTTGAATGGTTGTTCGGTGTGTGGAGAGGGAATCCGTTTGAGTTGCACTTGTATTGTTTATGTTGCTAGGGACAAATGGGGTTGTTGTTGTTTTCGGCGCTGTTTGCGTTTTTGGCGGCGTTCTATTTAAAGTCATTATTTTTTTAATATTATTTAGTTATAGGCGTTGGACTTTCGCACAAAATATGCTTAATGCGACTGCCCAAAACTAGGCAAGCTAGGTACACAAAACTTCAATTGCGCGATCTATACGGAGCAGCTTGAGGCAACATGCCACCGCGACGGCTACTTGTTGCGAAAAAAGTATTAGTGAGATGAGAAACGTTTTTCCAGTGCCTCCTGGTGCGTCCAAAAAAAAAAAATCCTCCTTGCCCTGCTGCAATTGACAAATTAATTTGATTGTATACATTCTTTTGTTCATCAGTGAGTAGTTGCTCATTATTTTCAACGAAAGTAGTTAAAGAGACCGTATCGAACTGTTGTTCTCGCTGTTAATGATTTCTTTTGCTTGGCGGGTAGGTGAGGGCATATCAAAATGAATGAGTGGCATATTCGAAATCAGAATGCAAATATCTTCAATCTTTATTAGCACTTCTTTATATATTTTCGACGAAAAATCAATGTTTGGATCTTGATCAGCGGTCCGACTGCGATGCAGAATGTCGTCGCTCATGGAATCTTTAAAATTTTCCCACACGATAGAAGCTTTAGATGGAAAACATGTCGCTAATAATATGGCGAATAATTGGCGAATTTTATGAGGAGAGAAACTCAATGCTGCATCTGCAAGTGTAATATCCCAATGGTTGTCATTTTCCGGCAAATGTAATTCGCGACACGCATCATGATATGTGTCGTACAAAATGCCATTGACTGTTCGCAAGTACTGGAAGGACGTCGGTCCAGAAACATTAACCAACAATAAACGCAAGAAGAAACATTCGCGTTGTTTTGGATGGACTGTTTATAATCGGCCTAATGTATTTCCCATAAATATGCCGTTTTATCCTTCAACCGGAACACCTCGTTTTCGTGATTCCCACTTTTTTGACAGTTTGTTCCATGTTGAATATCGTGGCACATCAATATACGTTAATGTCTTTGCGAATGGATAAACATCGATATCATTGTCCATGCACGGCGCCTTCATGTTTATAGCACCGCATGGACCATGCCCCCTTTTTCATTAACTTTTGCATTTTGCGATTTCAGTAAAATATTAATCATAATTATTAGATTTCTTTGTGTTTGCTGTCAATTTCAATGCAAATTAGTATAGGTTTGACGTATGATTGAAATATAATTTGATATGAAATCGCAAAACGCAAAAGTAAATGAAAATGGGAGCATGGATATTCAGCCATAATAATAATTTTGTTATTCTTTATTTTAAAATTACATCAATTTTTCTAAAATCAATTCGTTATAATCAATAATGTTTGTTTAATTTTATATTGATGCGAGTTGATGAACAATATTTTTATTCAATTCCTGAGGAGTATAAATGAATAAACTTGATGGTTTTCCAAAGCGAGAACACGCAACATATAATTTGCCATGTGAAAAGACCGGATTTTCTATATCCATCCCACAAATCGACATTGTTTGACCTTGTGACTTATTAAGCGAATTGGAAATTGCAGACGTCTGAATGGAATGGATGAGTCTGAAGGGATCATTGGGATTCGTGGCAGGAGAACAACTTCACCTTCAAATTTGCCGTTCAAAATTGTAGCTTCAAAAACATTGCCCATAATTATTTTTATGACTAATCTTGTACCGTTGCATTCCGAAGCAATATGATAGGTGAGCCATTTTTTAATCGCAAGTTATGTGGTGGCATTCCTGGTGAATCCAGCCAAATCAAACATTCAACAGGATAGTTGACTACTTCGTCAGGATCGGTAACAGTGTCGATCGATTTGAACAATATCGCATTGCCGGGTAATGACTGTTGTACTTTGAAGTTAATAGCGTCAACATCGAGATTTTTTTCGACTATAATAGCTAATTGGCTTGTTAATATGGAAAAAGTGCTTTCAATCAAAGCATCATTCGTATTAACCATGTTGCAGAAATTGTCTGGCAATGTGACGCATTGTGTGTCTCCATGCAATGGTATTGTTCCAATGTTGAGCAATTGCTCGGAGAATTATGGATCGTTTTGCAGTTGAACACGTATACGTATATTTGTGTTAAGACGTAATGTTCTGACATTTCATCCGCATATGTAGCGCGTGGAATGACCGGCAATATCTGTCTAAAATCACCGGACAGCAGCAGTAAAGCAGCACCGAAAAGCCTGGTGTTATTATTTAGATCTTTCATCATTCTATCGAGAGCTTTAAGTGAATTCTTGTGGGCCATAGTGCAATCATCCCAGATAATAATTTTGCATTTTTGAAAAACTTTAGCCATACCGGAATGCTTTTTTATGTTGCTCACTGCATCTGGATTTGTGTGTATGTTCAACGGCAACTTGAGTGCTGAATGTGGTGTCCGTCCGCCGTCAAGCAAAGTGGCTGCAATACCTGATGAAGCAATTGCTAACGCAATATGATTTTGTGGTCGAGTGAGATGAGAAACGTTTTTCCAGTGCCACCTGGTGCGTCCAAACAAAAGACTCCTCCTTGACCTGCTGCAATTGACAAATTAATTTCATCGTATACATTCTTTTGTTCATCAGTGAGTAGTTGCTCATTATTTTCAACGAAAGTAGTTAAAGAGACCGTATCGAACTGTTGTTCTCGCTGAATCTCGCTGTTAATGATTTCTTTTGCTTGCCGGTTAGGTGAGGGCATACCAAAATGAATGAATGGCATATTCGAAATCTGAATACAAATATCTTCAATCTTTATTAGCGCCTCGTTATATATTTTCTTGTTTGGATCTTGATCAGCGATCGGAATGCGATGCAGAATGTCGTCGCTCATGGAATCTTTGTATTTGTCCCAGAGGATAGAAGCTTGAGATGGAAAACATGTCGTCAATAATATGGCGAATAATTGGCGAATTTGATGAGGAGAGAAACTCAATGCTGCATCTGCAAGTGTAATATCCCAATGGTTGTCATCTTCCAGCAAATGTAATTCGCGACACGCATGATATGTGTCGTACAAAATGCCATTGACTGTTCGCAGGTATTGGAAGGACAATGGTCCAGAAACCTTAACCAACAATAAACGCAAGAAGAAACATTCGCGTTGATTTGGATGGACTGTTTATAATCGGCATAATTTATTTCCCATAAATATGCCGTTGTATCATTCAAACGGAACACCTCGCTTTCGTATTTCCCAATTTTTTGACTGTTTGTTCCATGTTGAATATCGTGGCACATCATTATACGTTAATGTCTTTGCGAATGGATAACCATCGACATCATTGTCCATGCACGGCGCCGTCATGTGTATGTTAGCGGTAACAATGTCATACAATTCTTGAGATAATTTTATCAATTTCTTCAGACTCTATTTGGTCGACCAACCAGATCAAAATATGCGCGTGTGACAAACCTCGTTTTTGCCATTCAACATAATACAGCCAGCAACGTGTTTGATGAGTCTGAAGGGATCATTGGGATTCGTGGCAGGAGAACAACTTCACCTTCAAATTTGCCGTTCAAAATTGTAGCTTCAAAAACATTGCCCATAATTATTTTTATGACTAATCTTGTACCGTTGCATTCCGAAGCAATATGATAGGTGAGCCATTTTTTAATCGCAAGTTATGTGGTGGCATTCCTGGTGAATCCAGCCAAATCAAACATTCAACAGGATAGTTGACTACTTCGTCAGGATCGGTAACAGTGTCGATCGATTTGAACAATATCGCATTGCCGGGTAATGACTGTTGTACTTTGAAGTTAATAGCGTCAACATCGAGATTTTTTTCGACTATAATAACTAATTGGCTTGTTAATCTGGAAAAATGTTTTCAATCAAAGCATCATTCGTATTAACCATGTTGCAGAAATTGTCTGGCAATGTGACGCATTGTGTGTCTCCATGCAATGGTATTGTTCCAATGTTGAGCAATTGCTCGGAGAATTATGGATCGTTTTGCAGTTGAACACGTATACGTATATTTGTGTTAAGACTAATGTTCCGACATTTCATCCGCATATGTAGCGCGTGGAATGACCGGTAATATCTGTCTAAAATCACCGGAGAGCTGCAGTAAAGCAGCACCGAAAAGCCTGGTGTTATTATTTAGATCTTTCATCATTCTATCGAGAGCTTTAAGTGAATTCTTGTGGGCCATAGTGCATTCATCCCAGATAATAATTTTGCATTTTTGAAAAACTTTAGCCATACCGGAATGCTTTTTTATGTTGCTCACTGCATGTGGATTTGTGTGAATGTTCAACGGCAACTTGAGTGCTGAATGTGCAGTCCGTCCGCCGTCAAGCAAAGTGGCTGCAATACCTGATGAAGCAATTGCTAACGCAATATGATTTTGTGGTCGAGTGAGATGAGAAACGTTTTTCCAGTGCCACCTGGCGCGTCCAAACAAAAGAATCCTCCTTGTCCTGCTGCAATTGACAAATTAATTTGATCGTATACATTCTTTTGTTCATCAGTGAGTAGTTGCTCATTATTTTCAACGAAAGTAGTTAAAGAGACCGTATCGAACTGTTGTTCTCGCTGAATCTCGCTGTTAATGATTTCTTTTGCTTGCCGGTTAGGTGAGGGCATACCAAAATGAATGAATGGCATATTCGAAATCTGAATACAAATATCTTCAATCTTTATTAGCGCCTCGTTATATATTTTCTTGTTTGGATCTTGATCAGCGATCGGAATGCGATGCAGAATGTCGTCGCTCATGGAATCTTTGTATTTGTCCCAGAGGATAGAAGCTTGAGATGGAAAACATGTCGTCAATAATATGGCGAATAATTGGCGAATTTGATGAGGAGAGAAACTCAATGCTGCATCTGCAAGTGTAATATCCCAATGGTTGTCATCTTCCAGCAAATGTAATTCGCGACACGCATGATATGTGTCGTACAAAATGCCATTGACTGTTCGCAGGTATTGGAAGGACAATGGTCCAGAAACCTTAACCAACAATAAACGCAAGAAGAAACATTCGCGTTGATTTGGATGGACTGTTTATAATCGGCATAATTTATTTCCCATAAATATGCCGTTGTATCATTCAAACGGAACACCTCGCTTTCGTATTTCGTGGCACATCAATATACGTTAATGTCTTTGCGAATGGATAACCATCGACATCATTGTCCATGCACGGCGCCGTCATGTGTATGTTAGCGGTAACAATGTCATACAATTCTTGAGATAATTTTATCAATTTCTTCAGACTCTATTTGGTCGACCAACCAGATCAAAATATGCGCGTGTGGCAAACCTCGCATGCACCTGCAAAGTAAAAATATATTTAAGACAAAAAGAAATTAATCATGAATAAAAATAAAATATAATGTAATAACAATAACATTGTACCTGTTGCTGGATTTCTTTGTTTGATATTAAAATGATATCCATCTTCTCCTTCCCAAAAATTTATGGATATTGCAAAGCATCGTAAGAGCGATGACTGTCTTCAATCGTATGCACTGTGTTATCTCTGCGTTGGATTCGTATATCTCGACGTTTAAATGCGTCGCCAACCACAACAACTGCAACTTCATTAATGGTCGGTGCATTATATCGGCCCGCATGCTGCCCAGATGGTACTTTGTCTGCTTTTATAGTTGTTGTTTTGCAGTCTGTTTGAAACGGTATTGAACAATTGGACCAACTGGTGATTCTGTAAAAACGGTTCCTAAATAACCATAATTTCTCGCTCCTCCATCTGCTCGATATGGTTGTATTGGCAGCGTGCGTTTATTTGCTGTTCCTCATCATCCATGAAGTAGATTTGCAGAAATTTTGGATCGGTACCAGGCATCGGCATCAAAGAACCAATTTGATGATATACTTGGCCCTGAATCTCAAACGTTGATTGAAAATTGCGATCATCATCATTCAGGACGATTTTTGTTGCTCCAAATGATGTCATTTGAAAGCACGAATTGAATTTGGGAATTTTACGCAAAAACAATTTGGATTGAGATGTAGCTCCAGCCAATAGTGCTTTCAATGGTTCTGGCGGCGAATTCAATGGTGGCAATACAACTTTTCCAGATGCGCAGCAGAAACTGCCGATTCACCTTTGTATTTGAGTGCATGACAGTGTTGGCATTGTTTAATCAAAGCACCGATTACAATTTGTGAATCGATGTCCGATTCATATTCAAACGCAAGGTGAAGAAGTGATGTACGCGTCAATGCGTGATACAATTGCAAACGCTGTTGTTAACGTGTTCTGAATGAGTCGGTGACTCGTAGACGGGCCAGTCTTTGTCTCAATGCATTAGCTCGAAGGCGTTCATTGCGTTGCTCTTGACATTCATTAGCCCGTGTGATTGCAGAATGGTTTCTTACATTTTCATTGTCTTCCGCCGATCTATTTAACCGACTGTTTTGGAGTAATTGTGAATTCCGAGTCCGTCGCCAAATATTTCCTCCTCGTCCACGAAGACGTGGCATTGATTTATGTACGTAATTTATATGTGAATATAATTAACTAAATATTCACTGAAATATCAATAGACACCGTAAAAAAAAAGTTAAAATGTCACAATAACGAAAAACACTTAATCAATAAACGCATACACAAAAATTCATTCAAGTCGATCCAGCCGTTTACTTGCAGTATAGATAACCTAGATACCGACTGCAGCGCCATCTGCCAGTAATATCTACAACACGACTACATCGCCACCTACCGGGTTGGATTGCGAATCTAAACCATCCGGAGACCCACTCAAATACACACATAAAATTTCGTCAAAATCGGTCCAGCCGTTTAGGAGGCCTTCACTGTCAACACACGTACATTTTCCATTGTCCATGCACGGCGCCGTCATGTTTATAGCACCGCATGGACCATGGATCATGTTAGCGGTAACAATGTCATACAATTCTTGATCGGTATTCCGATCCGGAATTTCTGCTAAGATAATTTTATCAATTTCTTCAGACTGTATTTTGTCGACCAAGCATATCAAAATATGTGCGTGTGGCAAAACTCGTTTTTGCCATTCAACAGAATACAGCCAGCAACATGCGACAAATGCAGTGGTATCGTGCCGATCTATTGCAGTTTGACCTGGAAATAACGAAATTTTAATTTCATCCCATTTTGGATTACACGTAAATGTAATAAACAAATCTGGTCGTCCGTACGCGCGCACAAAAATCATGGCGTCTTGAATATTTTCCTGCATATATCGTGGGCAACCAATATATGAGAATGGAAGAATATATGAAGTACCGATGTCGTTGATATTAGTTATTCCATCTACGTAATCCTCAGCCCGAAGTTTATTATCTCTATATATATAATTTTCTGTACGTGTGTTGACAGTGGAGGCCTCCTAAACGGCTGGACCGATTTTGACGAAATTTTATGTGTGTATTTGAGTGGGTCTCCGGATGGTTTAGATTCGCAATCCAACCCGGTAGGTGGCGATGTAGTCGTGTTGTAGATATTACTGGCAGATGGCGCTGCAGTCGTTATCTAGGTTATTTATCTATACTGCAAGCAAACGGCTGGATCGACATGAATGAATTTTTGTGTATGCGTTTATTGATTAAGTGTTTTTCGTTATTGTGACATTTTAACTTATTTTGTACTGTGTCTATTGATATTTCAGTGAATATTTAGTTTATTATATTCACATATAAATTACGTACATAAATCAATGCCACGTCTTCGTGGACGAGGAGGAAATATTTGGCGACGGACTCGGAATTCACAATTACTCCAAAACAGTCGGTTAAATAGATCGGCGGAAGACAATGAAAATGTAAGAAACCATTCTGCAATCACACGGGCTAATGAATGTCAAGAGCAACGCAATGAACGCCTTCGAGCTAATGCATTGAGACAAAGACTGGCCCGTCTACGAGTCACCGTCTCATTCAGAACATGTTAACAACAGCGTTTGCAATTGTATCACGCATTGACGCGTACATCACTTCTTCACCTTGCGTTTGAATATGAATCGGACATCGATTCACAAATTGTAATCGGTGCTTTGAATAAACAATGCCAACACTGTCATGCACTCAAATACAAAGGTGAATCGGCAGTTTCTGCTGCGCATCTGGAAAAGTTGTATTGCCACCATTGAATTCGCCGCCAGAACCATTGAAAGCACTATTGGCTGGAGCTACATCTCAATCCAAATTGTTTTTGCGTAAAATTCCCAAATTCAATTCGTGCTTTCAAATGACATCATTTGGAGCAACAAAAATCGTTCAGAATGATGATGATCGCAATTTTCAATCAACGTTTGAGATTCAGGGCCAAGTATATCATCAAATTGGTTCTTTGATGCCGATGCCTGGTACCGATCCAAAATTTCTGCAAATCTACTTCATGGATGATGAGGAACAGCAAATAAACGCACGCTGCCAATACAACCATATCGAGCAGATGGAGGAGCGAGAAATTATGGTTATTTAGGAACCGTTTTTACAGAATCACAACCAGTTGGTCCAATTGTTCAATACCGTTTCAAACAGACTGCAAAACGACAACTATACAATCGTCATAAAAGCAGACAAAGTACCATCTGGGCAGCATGCGGGCCGATATAATGCACCGACCATTAATGAAGTTGCAGTTGTTGTGGTTGGCGACGCATTTGAACGTCGAGATATACGAATCCAACGCAGAGATAACACAGTGCATACGATTGAAGACAGTCAATGCTCTTACGATGCTTTGCAATATCCATAAATTTTTTGGGAAGGATAAGATTGATATCATTTTAATATCAAACAAAGAAATCCAGCAACAGGTACAATCTACATATGATATTACTTTATATTTTATTTTTATTCATGATTAATTTCTTTTTGTCTTAAATATATTTTTACTTTGCAGGTGCAGAAACCAGCAAGAAAGTGAGCGCAATGAACTTCTTCGCATATCGGTTGATGATTCGTGCCAATGAAGACAATAATATTCTCCGATTTCGCTAGCTGTAATAACAATATGTCGTTAATATGTATGCGAAAATTGAAAGCGAGCGAAACTTCGAGCTGAGGAATACATTCATTTGCGTGATGCTATTTTTGGTAACGCAGATGGAATAACTAATACATATCAACGAAATCGGTACTTCATATATTCTTTCATTCTCATATATTGGTTGGACGACCAGATTTATTTTATTACATTTACGTGTAATTCAAAATGGGATGAAATTAAAAATGCGTTATTGCCAGGTCAAACTGCAATAGATCGGCACGATATCACCGCACGTGTCTTCATACAGAAGTTAAAATCATTGATGAACTTTGATTATACAATCCTCAGTATTTGGCAAAACACGTTGCTGGCTGTATTCTGTTGAATGGCAAAAACGAGGTTTGCCACACGCGCATATTTTGATCTGGTTGGTCGACCAAATAGAGTCTGAAGAAATTGATAAAATTATCTCAAGAATTGTATGACATTGTTACCGCTAACATACACATGACGGCGCCGTGCATGGACAATGATGTCGATGGTTATCCATTCGCAAAGAAATTAACGTATATTGATGTGCCACGATATTCAACATGGAACAAACAGTCAAAAAATTGGGAAATACGAAAGCGAGGTGTTCCGTTTGAATGATACAACGGCATATTTATGGGAAATAAATTATGCCGATTATAAACAGTCCATCCAAATCAACGCGAATGTTTCTTCTTGCGTTTATTGTTGGTTAAGGTTTCTGGACCATTGTCCTTCCAATACCTGCGAACAGTCAATGGCATTTTGTACGACACATATCATGCGTGTCGCGAATTACATTTGCAGGAAGATGACAACCATTGGGATATTACACTTGCAGATGCAGCATTGAGTTTCTCTCCTCATCAAATTCGCCAATTATTCGCCATATTATTGACGACATGTTTTCCATCTCAAGCTTCTATCCTCTGGGACAAATACAAAGATTCCATGAGCGACGACATTCTGCATCGCATTCCGATCGCTGATCAAGATCCAAACAAGAAAATATATAACGAGGCGCTAATAAAGATTGAAGATATTTGTATTCAGATTTCGAATATGCCATTCATTCATTTTGGTATGCCCTCACCTAACCGGCAAGCAAAAGAAATCATTAACAGCGAGATTCAGCGAGAACAACAGTTCGATACGCTCTCTTTAACTACTTTCGTTGAAAATAATGAGCAACTACTCACTGATGAACAAAAGAATGTATACGATCAAATTAATTTGTCAATTGCAGCAGGACAAGGAGGATTCTTTTGTTTGGACGCACCAGGTGGCACTGGAAAAACGTTTCTCATCTCACTCGACCACAAAATCATATTGCGTTAGCAATTGCTTCATCAGGTATTGCAGCCACTTTGCTTGACGGCGGACGGACTGCACATTCAGCACTCAAGTTGCCGTTGAACATTCACACAAATCCAGATGCAGTGAGCAACATAAAAAAGCATTCCGGTATGGCTAAAGTTTTTCAAAAATGCAAAATTATTATCTGGGATGAATGCACTATGACCCACAAGAATTCACTTAAAGCTCTCGATAGAATGATGAAAGATCTAAATAATAACACCAGGCTTTTCGGTGCTGCTTTACTGCAGCTCTCCGGTGATTTTAGACAGATATTACCGGTCATTCCACGCGCTACATATGCGGATGAAATGTCAGAACATTAGTCTTAACACAAATATACGTATACGTGTTCAACTGCAAAACGATCCATAATTCTCCGAGCAATTGCTCAACATTGGAACAATACCATTGCATGGAGACACACAATGCGTCACATTGCCAGACAATTTCTGCAACATGGTTAATACGAATGATGCTTTGATTGAAAGCATTTTTCCAGATTAACAAGCCAATTAGCTATTATAGTCGAAAACAATCTCGATGTTGACGCTATTAACTTCAAAGTACAACAGTCATTACCCGGCAATGCGATATTGTTCAAATCGATCGACACTGTTACCGATCCTGACGAAGTAGTCAACTATCCTGTTGAATGTTTGATTTGGCTGGATTCACCAGGAATGCCACCACATAACTTGCGATTAAAAAATGGCTCACCTATCATATTGCTTCGGAATGCAACGGTACAAGATTAGTCATAAAAATAATTATGGGCAATGTTTTTGAAGCTACAATTTTGAACGGCAAATTTGAAGGTGAAGTTGTTCTACTGCATAAAGACATTAACGTATATTGATGTGCCACGATATTCAACATGGAACAAACTGTCAAAAAAGTGGGAATCACGAAAACGAGGTGTTCCGGTTGAAGGATAAAACGGCATATTTATGGGAAATACATTAGGCCGATTATAAACAGTCCATCCAAAACAACGCGAATGTTTCTTCTTGCGTTTATTGTTGGTTAATGTTTCTGGACCGACGTCCTTCCAGTACTTGCGAACAGTCAATGGCATTTTGTACGACACATATCATGATGCGTGTCGCGAATTACATTTGCCGGAAAATGACAACCATTGGGATATTACACTTGCAGATGCAGCATTGAGTTTCTCTCCTCATAAAATTCGCCAATTATTCGCCATATTATTAGCGACATGTTTTCCATCTAAAGCTTCTATCGTGTGGGAAAATTTTAAAGATTCCATGAGCGACGACATTCTGCATCGCAGTCGGACCGCTGATCAAGATCCAAACATTGATTTTTCGTCGAAAATATATAAAGAAGTGCTAATAAAGATTGAAGATATTTGCATTCTGATTTCGAATATGCCACTCATTCATTTTGATATGCCCTCACCTACCCGCCAAGCAAAAGAAATCATTAACAGCGAGAACAACAGTTCGATACGGTCTCTTTAACTACTTTCGTTGAAAATAATGAGCAACTACTCACTGATGAACAAAAGAATGTATACAATCAAATTAATTTGTCAATTGCAGCAGGGCAAGGAGGATTTTTTTTTTTTGGACGCACCAGGAGGCACTGGAAAAACGTTTCTCATCTCACTAATACTTTTTTCGCAACAAGTAGCCGTCGCGGTGGCATGTTGCCTCAAGCTGCTCCGTATAGATCGCGCAATTGAAGTTTTGTGTACCTAGCTTGCCTAGTTTTGGGCAGTCGCATTAAGCATATTTTGTGCGAAAGTCCAACGCCTATAACTAAATAATATTAAAAAAATAATGACTTTAAATAGAACGCCGCCAAAAACGCAAACAGCGCCGAAAACAACAACAACCCCATTTGTCCCTAGCAACATAAACAATACAAGTGCAACTCAAACGGATTCCCTCTCCACACACCGAACAACCATTCAAGCCAATGTGAGTACGATCGCAACAAACATCATTCCATCTTCTTCTTTCGAATAAGAACGAAACATCTGAGCCAAATCCTTTCTCAGCGCATGCGCTTTCGGAAGGTCTCTCTTGGGCCTCTCAATGTCCAACACCTACAACGAATTCACCGTTGTTCACGCTCAGTGCCATAAAAACTCCGCAACATCTTGAACACAGCAACATTTACCCAGCAACAAACAACATGATGCAAGCAGCTACCAACATGGTGTCAGCAACGAACAAAATGTTGCCAGCAACTAACAGTTCATCATCCTCTTCGGCTGTTAATGTTAAACGCTTAAGAACGAGCCCAGGAAGCACTAACGTTAGACCAAAGCAATCAAAAATTGATGAATACTGGCTTTCAACGCCAAACCCAATCAGCGAAAATAGATACGCTCTGCTGGACCAGCCAGAAGCAGAAATAGAACCGAAAGTACCTAAAACACCACCAATATTTGTGTACGGAGTGAGCAACATTAACTCATTAAAATCATTACTGCAGCAAATTGCATATAATGAATATGAGCTAAAAATTTTGAATGGCAATGAAGTAAAAATCAAACCAAAAACGCCTGAAAAATACTCGTTAATTACAAAAGCATTAACTGAACGAAACACCGAGTTTCATACATACAAGCTGAAGCAGGAAAGAAACTTTAATGTAGTCCTTAAAGGAAAACACTACTCTACCCCTATTGAAGAGATACAAGAGGCTATTAATGAGCTTGGCTTTACAGTAGAGAATGTACACAACATCAGACAGGCTGTCACAAAAAAACCACTATCCCTCTTCCATGTCAGTTTAAAACCAGATAAAAGCAACAAAAATATTAATAACCGCAGCTCACTTTTGTCTACAAAAATAACATTTGAGCCCCCAAGAAAAAAACCAGAAATACCTCAGTGCACTCTAAAAAACAATCCAGGCACTGACTTAAGCGGCCCAACTCAAGAACCCAATACACCGTGTAGTCCTTCCTCAACACAAAACAATGACATAAATGACCTCAAACAAATAATGAAAACACTAATGGAACAAATGGGCACGGTGCTTAATTTGTTAACATCAGTCATTGCAAATCTGTGCAAATGATAGACAAAGACATTGACAAAGACATTGACATAATGTTGATCTCAGAAACTCATTGCACAAACAAAAACGTTTTTCGTATCCCCAAGTATTCAGTCTATACTACAATTCATCCTGCTGGTACTGCCCGTGGAGGAACCGCGATTATAGTCAACAAAAATATAAAATATTCTGTTCTTGAAGAGTATTGAAAACGCCATTTGCAAGCAACAAAATCATTAGTTACGGATCAACAACAGCCACTCACAGTAGCTTCAGTTTACTGTCCACCTAGCCAGACAATAAAATGTAACCAATTTGAAGATTTCCTTTCTACACCAGGGGCAAGGTACATAGTTGGTGGTTACTATAATGCGAAAAACACTCAAAAAACACTCAAAAACACTCAATGGACTCACACGACTCACGTATCTACAGGTGAACCAACTTATTGGCCTAGCGATATAAATAAAATACCGGATGTTATTGATTTCTTTTTAATTAAAGCAATACCAAAACACCACATTGCTGCAGAGTCTTGCTTAGACCTGTCATCAGATCATACGCCTATCATCGCTACAACTAATATTGAAACAGAGAAAATTATTCATACTGCAAAGCTCTATAATAAAAGGACTAGCTGGGAGCATTTTAGGTACATTGTAAATGAAACATTAGACACGAATTTACCTCTAAAATCTGCAAAGGAAATCGAGTTTGCGCTAGAGCATTTTACCAAAGCAATTTAGCAAGCAGCTTGGCAATCTACTCCGACAGAACCTTATTTAAATAAACATTTAAATATAGATAGAAATATATCGTTACTACTTAGGGAAAAACGAAAGTTGAGAAAAATATGGCAGTTCACACGAACTCACAACGACAAGAGACGCTTCAATCAAGCCGCGAAAAGGTTAAAAGCAATTCTAAAGGAGAAGAACAATGCTGAGCTCACCAGATATCTTGTTGGCTTATCACCTACAAAAGCGACTGATTACTCACTCTGGAAAGCCACAAAAAACTTTGGTCAACCTATTGCTTATGTGCCCCCAATTAAAAAGGGAACTGGAGATTGGGCAAGAAATGCCTAGGATAAAGCAGAAACCTTTGCTCAGCACCTGTCCTCCGTATTTAAACCGTTTCCCACCACAGACCGAGAATCGGACGAATATATCCAGGAGTACATAAACTCTCCTTTTCAAATGGATATCCCGATCAAGGGATTTAACAAAGGCGAAGTTAAAGCAACTATTATTAATATTAAAAGTAATAAGGCTCCATGGTTTTAATTTGACCACTGGGAAAGTGTTTAAGGAACTTCCAGAATGTGGATATAGATTTATAACGCAGTTATTTAACTCTATTTTGCGGTGCGAGCACTTTCCAGGCCAGTGGAAAATAGCGTAGATTATCCTCATACCAAAACCAGGCAAACCTTTAGTACAGGCCGATAAGTCTACTACCAGTTATGTCTAAAGTTTTTGAAAGACTTTTGCTTACAAGGCTTAGGCCAATCATTGAGTGGAAGCAACTCATACCTTCGCATCAGTTTGGATTCCGCAAGTATCACTCAACCATTGAACAAGTAAAGAACTACCCTAGAACGAAAAGAATACTCTACAGCTGCTTTTCTAGATGTATCACAAGCCTTTGATAAGGTGTGGCATTCTGGCCTGCTCTATAAACTGAAACGGTCTCTCCCTCACCACGCGTACACAATTTTAAAGTATAGATACTTTGTGGTTAAAGTTAATGAAGTAATAACAGACCTGGAGGAAATAAACTCCGGGGTACCGCACGGCAGTGTCCTGGATCCAGTGCTATATACATAGTTCACAGCGGACTTACCTCTGTCAGAATATACATATACAGCTACTTTTGCAGATGACACTGTAATCATGGCAAAAAACGTAGATCCAATGCAAGCATCCCGTAACTGGCTAGCTAACCTAACAACCGTAAGCAAATGGCTAGTTACATTGCGAATTAAAGTGAACGCACAAAAATCTGTGCAAGTAGCATTCACTCTTAGAATAGGGACATGTCCGCCAGTCTACATAAACAACTGTCAACTGCTGCAAGCAGATAAAGCTAAATATCTAAGGATACTTCTAGACCGGTGGCTTACCTGGCACGACCACATATTTACAAAGCGTAAATAACTTGGACTGAGTCGTAGATCTCTTTATTGGCTCCTTGAACCTTACTCATCTATCTCAACAGAAAATAAAATACTTATTTACAGAGCAGTATTTAAACCAATATGGAGTTATGGAATTCAAATTTATGGCTTGCATCCAGGTCCAATCTGAAAATCCTTCAATGATTTCAGTCCAAACTTCAACGCCTTTGCATAAATGCTCCATGGTATATAAACAATGCTATAATCCTCCATGACTTAAGAGTACCAACGGTACGCACATCCAAACCCACAAGCAGCACAACTAGTAAGCAACCTCACTAACACAAGAAGACTAAGAAGGTATCACCCAGAAGACTTAACCCACCGACTGCCGTCGTCAACACTAAATTTATTTTTATTTTTGTTTTATGTAAGATTAAGTCATTGGGCTAACTTACGCATGCCTCTTTAAATTAATTATATATAAGTATTACTGCATGTTTCTCGAAGAACAGATTGTATTTAATAAAATAGAGTTAAAAAAAAAAAAAAAAAAAACTAATACTCGCTCGCATTCGATCTCAAAATCATATTGCGTTAGCAATTGCTTCATCAGGTATTTCAGCCACTTTGCTTGATGGCGGACGGACTGCACATTCAGCACTCAAGTTCACACAAATCCAGATGCAGTGTGCAACATAAAAAAGCATTCCGGTATGGCTAAAGTTTTTCAAAAATGCAAAATTAATATCTGGGATGAATGCACTATGGCCTTAAGCATTCACTTGAAGCTCTCGATAGAATGATGAAAGATCTAAATAATAACACCAGTCTTTTCGGTGCTGCTTTACTGCTGCTGTCCGGTGATTTTAGACAGACATTGCCGATCATTCCACATACGTCATACGTCAAACCTATACAAATTTGCATTGAAATTGACAGCAAACTCAAAGAAATCTAATAATTCTGATTAATATTTTACTGAAATCGCAAAACGCAAAAGTAAATGAAAACGGGAGCAAAAAGAGTTCGCAGGTTCAGTTAGTATTTTTATTTTATATTTTATTATACCTGATGAATCGTAATCGCTCGCTTTCAATTTTCGCATACATATCAACGATATATTGATGAAACAGTTGGCGGCATCGGAGAATATTATTGCCTTCATTGGCACGAATCATCAACCGATATGCGTAGAAGTTCATCGCGCTCACTTTCTTGCTGGTTTCTGCACCTGCAAAGTAAAAATATAATTGAGACAAAAAGAAATTAATCATGTATAAAAATAAAATATAAGGTCATAACATGTGTAGATTGCACCTGTTGCTGGATTTCTTTGGTTGATATATAAATGATATCCATCTTCTCCTTCCCAAAATATTAATGGATATTGCAAAGCGTCGTTAGAGCGATGACTGTCTTCAATCGTATGCACTGTGTTATCTCTGCGTTGGATATTTCGACGTTCAAATGCGTCGCCAACCATAACAAATGCAACTTCATTAATGGTCGGTGCATTATATCGGCCCGCATGCTGCCCAGATGGTACTTTGTCTGCTTTTATGACGATTGTATAGTTGTCGTTTTGCAGTCTGTTTGAAACGGTATTGAACAACTGGACCAACTGGTTGTGATTCTGTAAAAACGGTTCTTAAATACCCACAATTTCTCGGTCCTCCATCTGCTCGATATGGTTGTATTGGCAGCGTGCGTTTATTAGTTGCTCCTCATCATCCATGAAGTAGATTTGCAGAAATGTTGGATCGGCATCGGCATCAAAGAACCAATTTGATGATACACTTGGCCCTGAATCTTAAACGTTGATTGAAAATTGCGATCATCCTCATTCTGAACGAGTTATGTTGTTCCAAATGATGTCATTTGAAAGCACGAATTGAATTTGCGAATTTTACGCAAAAACAATTTGAATTGAGATGTAGCTCCAGTCAATAGTGCTTTCAATGGTTCTGGCGGCGAATTCAATGGTGACAATACAACTTTTCCAGATGCGCAGCAGAAACCGGCCGATTCACCTTTGTATTTGAGTGCATGACAGTGTTGGCATTGTTTATTCATAGCACCGATTACAATTTGTGAATGTGACGAATAATCGATGTCCGATTCATATTCAAATGCAAGGCGAAGAAGTGATGTACGCGTCAATGCGCGATACACTTACAAACGCTGTTGTTCACGTATTCTGAATGAGTCGGTGACTCGTAGACGGGCCAGTCTTTGTCTCAATGCATTAGCTCGAAGGCGTTCATAGCGTCGCTCTTGACATTCATTAGCACGTGTGATTGCAACCTGGCTTCTTACATATTTAACCGACTGTTCTTGAGTAATTGTGAATTCCGAGTCCGTCGCCCAATATTTCCTCCTCGTCCACGAAGACGTGGCATTGTTTTATGTACTTAATTTATATGTGAATATAATAAACTTAATATTCACTGAAATATAAATAGACACCGTACAAAAAAAGTTAAAATGTCAAAATAACGAAAAACACTTAATCAGGCATGCTCCCATTTTCACTTACTTTTGCGTTTTGCGATTTCATATAATATTATCTTTGAATCATACGTCAAACCTCTAAAATAAATTAGTTCTGATTAAAATTTTAATGAAATCGCAAAACGCAAAAGTAAATGAAAGCGGGAGCACGCCTGAATATAATACACTCAAACTGAAATGTCGAGAAATAAACGAAATCCTATGCACGTAACTTATATCTGAATATAATACGCTCAATATTTATGTAAATGCGATACATATAATATCACAACAAAGGGTACAAAAAAATTAAATGCATTGAATGAATACATACACAAAATGAATGAATAAACGCATACACAAAAATTCATTCAAGTCGATCCAGCCATTTACTTGCAGTATAGATAAGTAACCTAGATACCGACTGCAGCGCCATCTGCCGGTAATATCTACAACTCGACTACAGCGCCACCTACCGGGTTGGATTGCGAATCTAAACCATCCGGGGACCCACTCAAATACACACATAACATTTCGTCAAAATCGGTCCAGCCGTTTAGGAGGAGTTCACTGTCAACACACGTACAGGAGAATTATATACATATATAGAGATATATATGAATCTTATGCCGCTATCGTTTCATTCTTTTCATCTTGCTTGGCTTCATTTCGAACTTGTGCTAGAGTAACGGTATATTTCTGCTGCTGGAAACTGACGTCGACGTCATCAGTACCGCTCATATTAACTTAGTGGATTTTAATTCTCGCTTCATCTCAACGTATCAACATTGCTGTTTGTGCACTGCATTATTATACGTGAATATTGTCACAAATTAATGCTGGCGTCATCGATCTTGCTTACGCAAAAATCTCTTTGTTTGGATTTTCGTTATTGCTGCTGCACTGTTTGCATTTTGGCTACTGTACGATTACTCGGCCGTCATCGATATAGTTTGTATACAAAATTAATTTTCGTAATTGATATAATTCTTTGCTATCTCTTTAGAAGAGCTAAAACTAAAAAGAGCTCATGCTAGGAAGAGTATTACACACATTAAAAATATTGTGGAAGGTCATGCATGCTACATCGATGAAAAATTGAGGAGCTGTATATAACTACAAAGGTGTGTATTCAATCATGTTTGGGAGAGAATCTACATAATTCTATAATTTCTACAATTTCTTCTTCAAAACTACCACAATTTGAGTTACCAACGTTCAGCGGCAAGTGCAGTGAGCACAAAAACTTTTAGTCCATCAAATAATTGATCGAAAATTGAATTAATCTAATATTGATAAATTTAACCATTTACTGAATTACCTACGGTCAAAGCATTTCAAATTACAAAATAAAACTATGCTTTTTCTAGAAAATGTTGCAAGTTTATTTGAATTGCCGCCTGTTACTTAATCATGCTGCACTCAACTAATGAGTTTGGTTCAAAACGCTTCTGCCATTTATATATCGCTGCTGTCTTTGGGTACGGTACAGACTGCTCCTCAGTATTAGGAAGACAGTGCCAATTTCTCGAATCACTGGATAATACCCGCCGGAATACTTTTGAACAACAAAACACTACGAAATCTTTAAAGAAACACAAAAGTACAGATAGTTTCTCTTTAAATTGTACGAATAGTGTATGTCCAGTTTGCTTAAATACATTCCTTAAGATATTTCAGTGCGATCAATTTAAATCTTCAGAAATATCACAGTGACCTTACACAGTAAAAAATCTTCAAGTATGTATTAATTGTTTATCAAAAGGCCATCGAGTTTCTAATTGTACTTCTACTCACAGATGCAGAGTTTGTTCATAGTTTACTACATCGTCACAATTCAGAAATTTCCGCAAGAGCTGCTACGTTTTCAGGGACTCGATCATCTCTACAAACTTCGTCTCCTCGTTTGGAACCACAATCATCGACAGAAATTGATAAATTTCATCGTGGAAATTGCCTTTCAATGCTAAACTAACTGACGAAGAATTCTTTAAGTCAAGGCAAATCGATCTATTACTTGGAACAGAGGCATTTTTTAGTCTTCTATCTGTTGGTCGAACTTTTTATTTTGATACTTCGCTTGCGTCCTCTTGCTATTACTGCTCATATAGTGAAAATGTACAGACAAGTGTTAGTTCACGAATATAAAAGTAAATTTCCTCTCTTCAATTATTATACCAAGATACTGTCTATCATCATCAATGCGAGTAATTCAAATTCCGGTTCTTGCGATGCATCGATTTGCGCTTATGGATATGGTATGCTATGGTATGATGCAGTTATCTACGTCAGATGGATGATTTTGGTAACTTTCATATACACCTTCTTACATCCAAATCCAGGGTTGCCCACTAAAAAAAAAAAGACTATTGCTCAGAGGTGCTTCCGTTAGTGAAATCAACGTTTCTATTTGGTACACGCCTCCATCGATTTTACTCGAGAAAAGGCACAGTTGGCCAGCAAATGTTTGCTCTACATTGGACACAAATACTATAAATTCTGAAAAGTGGAATTCTACTTTCATGTCTTACCCGTTCATTCAAACCATATTTTGGAATCAATCGAAAAATTCCAACACCAGAAAAATTACCACGCACTTGTGGCTTTTATTCGATTAGAATTTTGGATAATTACCAAACCAAAATTTTTCCAGCACAAATAGAAAGACAACTCCACACCTGCGAATTCAAAGCAAGGTTCCATACAAATTTTATTAATTTTATATATGTACATAGGCAGAGCATATTTAGTTGGTGTCCGACTTGTCTACAGGCGCATTTTTGACTGAAGCTACTATTCAGAAGAAGAGGATTGCCGGCCGAAATCTTTTCTGATAATGCAGAAAACTTTGTAGGTGCTTGGAAAAAATTAGCTGACCTCAGCATCTCTTGTTCAACAAAGAGATCCAATCTTCAATTATTAATTACTGTACTATCGAATTATTAATTTTTGCTTTATTCCTGCTAGGGCTCCACACTTAGGAGGCCTCTGGGAGGCAGCCCTAAAATCTGCTAAAGATCATCTCAACCGCTGCCCACTGAACTACATATTGACTTATGAAGAAATAACTACTGGTTTGGTCGAAATTAAATCCATGATGAACTCTCGCCCAATATAACTCTTTTCGACTGATCTAAGCAATGAAGCTCTGACTCCCGCTTATTTTCTTTTCAAGACAATGGCGGAGTGGCCTGGACATCGATCAGCTTCAAAAGTGGGCACAAGTGAGCGCAACCAACCAAGTATTTTGGAAGCGATGGAAACATGACTATATGAGTAAACTTCAGATTCGTACCAAATGAAATAAAGACTAATGCAATTATTATCAATAATACGATAGTTACTGTTCATGAACGATGGGTCACGAAATTGATTGTGTTGGAAAGTCAACTGTGTTCGAGTTGTTGACGTACGTACATTCAAAAGAATATTTCGAAGACCTATTCACAAACATGCTACTTTTCCAGTGTGAAATGTTTTTTCAATGGAGCCGGGTTGTGTCTATTTGAGATACAGGTCTTTGGTATATATATTAAGAAGATCGGAAGAAAATCACTTCATTAGTTCAAACATTTGAGCTACGGGATTGATATTTGGTATAAATATAAATTGGACCAGGGGAAGATCACATCACATCAGTTCGATCAAGGTTGAAGTGGGCGGTGCACCATTCCCATATAATCGATAAAAAAATTCGAATGTCTTTGCATCTATTTCGATATACATGTTAATGGTATCAAGAGAAAATCAAATCATGAGTTTGGTCAATTCGGAGAGCACGGTGCGCCAATACTATATGAGCGATAAACAAAAAAAATCGATCTTTGCGTAATGTTAATGGGATCGGAAGAAGGATACCTAATGAAGTTTGGTAAAGATCGGAGGGATTATGCTCCACCCATATAAGCAATAGACAAGATTCGTTTTATCTTTGCATCCATTTGAGGTTCAGGGATGATATTTGTAATAATGGGATCAGGAGAAACAAAATTCATTGGAAAAGTGAGGATGGTTTGGCTGTCTATGAAGAACAAACATATGTAGATACTAAGACACAACATAAATTTTAACAATAGTGTTTACGGGGCGTGCCGGGACCAACTAGTACAAATATATATTGCTACTTTTCTATTTTCTTTAAAAATAACGTTATGAAATTGTGGATTAAATGGTTTTTCTTTTAATTTTATCATATTGTTTCTCATTCTTTAAACTTATGCATTGAATTTTGAAATAACATCGCATATTTATTCGCTATTTCGGTTTAATTCAGTCTGTGCTAAAAAAGCTTTTCCTCATATAAAGGGTACACCAATAGAATTTTCAAGACTACCAATAATAAAGCAACAAGTTTGAAAATCAACCTATATGATGCGAAATTTAACCTATATAACAGAAGTGAAGACTATACGAAATTATTATATAAACACGTATGTAGTGATATCGTAACACTATATTTGTTTTAGTTTTTTAAAGTAGTTTGATTGTTTATTTAACCGTAGTTATTAATTATATTACTTATTATTATTGTTAAAACTATTAGTTACTCATATTGACAACTTCAATATACACTAGGCACGAATAATATAAGAATGACGATTCTACTCTTCTAATGATCGATCGACAGGCAACAACTTCTCCGTACGAGCGACATTCAACGACTAACTGAACGACACGAGCGACTCTAACTACTTTGCTGCAGCGCACTGCTATTTAATCCTTTTCCCCGTCCGCTGCGCTGTCGCTGTCTGTCTCTCTATTCTTTGTTTTCTCTCTCTACTGTCTTGTCTCGTCTTGTCGTTTGCTTATCTTTCCTTTGTTATATTGCTTCATTTGTGTTTGCTGCTATGCAGCAATATATCCCATTCCTACACGTATTTGAAACAACTTTAAGATAATGAAAGCAAAAATATTTAAAGTGGAGTAAAATCTTTTAATTAGTATCGTAATTTTCATGAAACCACCTACTACATGCAGTGCCACACACATGGGTAAATGTGAGAGCAAGAAGTGAGCTATAAAGGGACAATATAAGCCATATACAACTCTAAAGCGCTGTACGCTTTCATGAAAATTACGATATCTCGAAAAGTATTAAAGTGTCCTTTTTTTGTCTTAAAAGAAATAATAAAGAATATTTTATTATTTAGCTAAAACCATTTAAAAAACGGTGCGAAGGAAGTAGAAAATATTATTTAGATTTTTTTTGGTCAAAATCATTTCGGAAGTATCAATAATAAGAAAATGTATATTTTTTGAATTACTTGGCCCTCGCTTAACACGGACTCTTTTAGCACGAACTCGGTCTTACACGGTTACAAATTTGCTCCCATCCCCCTTTTAACACGCTAAAAACCTCGTTCTTACACGATTGCAAAATATCGATATATATATTTTTTTTGCTGTCAATTAACGCGTTAGTGCCTTTGTGCTTGTGTCATACGCATGGGGTGCTTGTCGAAAAAGGGGAATCCCACATTTGATCTGTCAGATGTAAGCGTGTTTTAGTAGGTGCAAAAATCTTGAGCTTTGCAGACGCGTAAATAAAAAGTCAAAGATTTTGTGGTAAGTAAAAAGGTGGTGCAGCTTGATTAAATCAAAAAGTGAATACATAATTAAAATAAATAAATTTCAGCTTTGACAATGGCAGAAAGAAAGAACAGAGCTCCTTTAAAACGAAAAGTCCTTTCTATAGAAACAAAAATACAAATTCTAAACCGCTTAGACAATGGGCAAACTGCCACGGAAATTGCAAGAAGCCTTGATTTAAATGAGGCAACAGTTCGCACTATCAAAAAGAATGAAACTGAAATACGACGTGCAGGAAGCATTGGGTCATCTATATCTACAAAATTTACCAGTAGAGCACGTGCACCAATTTTGGAGAAAATGGAAAGAGCACTTAGCATTTGGATTGACGATAGCTACGAGAAAAATATCCCTTTAAGCCAGCGGATCATTCAGGATTTATGGACTGCTCGAGCAAAATGGAGAGCCCTCTTCCAGTATAGATTTCGTTGCTAGTACATAGAAATTTAAAAAAAGGTTCTCCATTCATAGCCTCAAATTTAAGGGCGAAGCGGCATCGGCCGATGATGGAGCTGCTACCACATACCCAGAAGAAATTCAGGGGTTCATTAAAGAAGAGGAATTCCTGCCCGACCAAGTTTTTAATGCGGATGAAACTGGACTTTGCTGGAAAAAAATGCCAAATCGAACTTTTTTATCAAAGAATGAAAAAGTAGCTCCCGGCTTTAAGGCACAAAAAGATCGTTTTACACTTTTGCTGTGTAGTAATGCATCAGGCGACTTTCAAGTAAAGCCAATGCTTGTTTATAAGTCTTTCAATCCCCGTGCGTTTAAAGGGATAGACAAGAGCAAATTACCCGTTTACTAGAAAGCAAATTCCAAAGCTTGGGTAACCGCAGAATTATTTAAAGACTGGTTCTTGAATTGTTTTGTACCTGAGGTTGAAAAATATTTAAAAAAGAATTTACACTTTAAAGCACTATTATTATTGGACAATGCCCCAGGACATCCAAAAGATTTAACCCATCCGAATGTCAAAATAAAATTTCTTCCACCTAATACAACATCACTTCTGCAGCCAATGGATCAGGGTATAATTTACACTTTCAAGACATATTACATCAGGCGCTCTATATGCTGGATTTTGGATACAACTGAAACTGACTCCATCGATGTAACCAGTGCTTGGAAGAAATTTTCTATTAAAGACCCTTGAGTTGATAACTTATCTTTAAAAGAGATTAAGGTGTCAACATTAAATAGATGCTGGAGGAAATTATGGCCAGAGTTTGTTAAAAGCCATGAAATAGAAGTGCCAAAACGTGGATTCCAGGATATATTGGACCTTGCTCACTTGATTGAAGGTGAAGGTTTCGACGACATGGCAAATGATGATTTGCAAGAGTTGTTTGAAGATGAAGAAATTAATGACGAATCATTGCTTGAGATTGCTGTGAATGAAGCAAACAATTCGAAATCAGATGACAGCAGCTCTGAAGAAACCGATCCGATTAGTTTAACGATAGAAAAGCTCCAAGAAGGATTCGCATATGCTAGCAGCTTGGAATCGTGCTTTTTAAATTCAGATCCGGTCGTCGAACGACGACTTAAGTTTAAGAGAGAGTTGGAAAAAATACTTTTGCCTTATAAGGAGTGCTATAAAGAAGCTTTAAAAGCCACCAAACAATCGAAAATTACTGATTTTTTTTGATAAGGAGCCACCAAAAAAGAAAACATGTTGAAACAAACTGGCTTAAACTATAAATGCCACCAAATGCATTTCAAATTTAATATGAATATGATCTCCTTACTTTTTAACATTTTTAAGTTTCTATAAAGTTTATCCTGTTAATTAATTATATGAAGCAACTTTTTTAATTTAATACCAACTATTAATTTTGAAAATATGAATGTTATGCATTTATTAAAGGCATATACATAATAACTTTTGGTTTATTTTGAACAAATGTATGAAACTTTAATAAAAACGGACCAAATTTGAATACAACATTTTTTTTGCTGCCAATTTTGAATTTTGAGAACGTAACCCCTTATTTTGTACTGAATCCATGTTTCGTTTAACACGATTTCGCTTAACACGAGGATTTCTAGGAACGTAACCCCCGTGTTAAGCGAGGGCCAAGTTTATTTGAAAAAATTAATAAATTCAAAATGCCATAACTTTTACAATTTTCAATATTTTCAAAAAACCTTTCTCATAATTATTTTTCTTAGCCAATACTGAAATTTTTCAAAAATAATTTCAACATGCATTACCGAAATTATTAAATTCACTTAATATATGTATTGGCGCTTTTTAGTTCCAACCACAGGTTAGTCTGATAAGTTCGATATCTCGAAATATGTTATGTGCCAAATTTGAATTTGTGGTGTGTAACATTTTTTTTTAGAAAGCGAGCGAGTTAGCTGTTCCTAGGATGTTATGTGCGGACAATGTCCCCACACGACGGATGAAAAGTGCTGACGCTGACTATGGTTTCAGTTATGTTTACGTTATAGTTTTATGTTGATGCGGTCAATGCCTCCTACGAGACGGATAGATCGTGCTGTCTTTTGGTTTTAGACGGATGTCTGCAGTTTGTTGCTGACACTGTTTATTTAATGTTGCAACATTGTTAGGTTTAATGACTGCGGTCAATCGTTGGATAAGCGGGGTGGCTTAAGTGGAGGGACGCTGAACCGAAGATTCGGTAACTCCAATGGCCAACTCTGTATCTTTTTTTGATAGCAGTGAGATATCTTTCCAGTTATATCAATTGAAAGAAGAGCGTGCTTACAGAGTGGTCGTCAGGAACCTTCACTTATCAACTAGTCATGAAGACATTACCAACGAGCTAGGTCATCTGGGACACATGACACTACCACAATGCCAAAGATGCCAAGAGTACGGGCATACTAAAAAATACTGTAATAAGCCATTCAGATGCGTAAAGTGCGGAAAAGATCATTCCACTATTAACTGTGACAAGCCATCAACTTCTCCAGCTACTTGTGCCCTATGTAATGAGGAACATACGGCCAACTATAAACAATGTTCTGTCTATCTACAATTAACATCGAGGCTAGGACCTTAAATTTCTCAACCAAACAAACGCGCTTTAAATGCTAATATGGCTACAGTAAGAGAGCATCAATTAACAAAATCGGTCACAAGTCCTACATGTTTATATTCTGACTATGCCAGACAGTTTCCACCACTCAATCAGGGCACACAGCGCCCTACTCAACAACGACCAGATCAACCAGTCCAAATTGATAAAATTTTCAACGACGCAGACACAAAGCTTGACTCACTTTGCGAAAAACTCGACAAGCTAACTGAATGTATGATGAATATGATAGAAATGCAGACACAGTTGATGTCGCTTCTCCAAGTCACTCTGACTAATAAATGAACAATTTACGTATCTTGTGCACCATGCCAATGAACTGGAGGTTTTCATTCAAACGCATGGACTGAATGTAATGCTTGTTAGCGAAACCCATCTGACCAGCAGATCTTATTATAATAAATTAGGGTTTGAAATTTATTCTGCCAATCATCCAGACGATAGAAGCACTGGCGGAGCTTCAATTCTTATAAAGTCAAATATAAACCACTTCCCTGTGTACTTCATGCGCTACTCACGCGCTCAATGTGTTGGCATCAAGGTTCAAAGCAATTCAAAGCCTCTTATTGCTGGAGATTGGAATGCTAATCATCGCCTCTGGGGAGACAGTCGTGCATGTCGTAGGGGCAACATACTTTTTGACCTCGTGGCAAACTCTAATCAGCAGATACTGGCTACAGGTTCTCCTACACATTTTCCATACTGCAACCAAACTCCCAGCGCTATTGATTTTGCAATTTATGCAGGGATTTCTTCGTCCAGACTAGCAATAACTGGTGTAGCGGAACTAAGCTCTGATCACATTTCATTGATCGTCAAGTTTAGTGCAAATGCTCAATTCTTGGGTCCACATCGGAAACTTCTACCACAGAATGCAAATATCGAACGCTTTCGGTTAAAACTAGATCAGCTAATAAATCTCAACGTGGAAATACAATCTCGATGACATTGATTATGCTGCAGAAATATATTTACGAAATATCTAGAATGCCGCTAATTTTGCTTCACTGGAGCAGCGTCCTCATTGTCCTAGATCTCCGCATCGGGCGCATGTCATTCCTGATAAAGTGTGGCATGAAGGTTTGATTCACAAAATAAAAACAATTTTCCCAAGAGAATATGCTGCCATACTAGAGTCATATCTCTCTGATCGCAATTTCAGACTTAAAAATGGTGTCGAATATTCAAAATTTCGTGCCATAAAAACAGGTGTTCCCTAAGGTCCGCTGCTATATTTATTATATACACATGGATGGATCCATTATTGCTACATTTGCTGATGATACCGCAATACTTGCAGTTGGAAGTGATGAAACGGAAGCAACAAAAAAACTCCAATAATAATAATCTAAAGTTAACATATATTGACTTTACAAATAAACAAATTCGCTACCTCCCGTTGTATATAGATGGAATTCAAATACTATATTCCAATACAGCAAAATATCTTGGCATGACTCTTGATACCAAACTTCGTTGGAATGTTATGAAATGCATGTTAAGAAAAAGTGCAAAGAAATGACCATTAAATACAGATCGATGAAATGGTTGGTGGATAGACTTTCACCGTTATCAATTTGTAACAAGCTCATCCTCTGCAAACAAATATTTCAACCAATTTGGGCAACCAATTATGGGGTTGTACTTCAAACAATAACATAAATGTCATTCAACAATTTCAAATGCTTCGTACATACGCAATAGCGATCTTCATCGTGACCTGGATATGGTCTTCGTCAAAATAAAAAAATGTGCAAAGGCGCACAAATTACGAATTGATAACCATGGCAACGAAGAAGCATCGTCGCTAATGCAAAGAACAGGTCTACGACGGTTAAAAAGAACGAAACCATGTGACTTTGTTGAAATCCCATCAACAACGAATCCTAAGTCGCTGTAAAATTGAGTAGGATTCATCATCTCTTTTAAATTCAATCAAAAACAAATTGCTAGTTAACTTTTAAGTTAGGTGCAGTGTATGCATTTTCATTTTTTATGTTTAATAAGCGTTCGGACTCAGCCTCGCTGAGTGCATAAAATAAAAATGCGCAGAAATTCGTATTAAAATTATGAACAGCCGATTGCTATCTGCTTTAATGCACTTCTATTTTTCAACTGATTTATGAATGACAAAAATGTTCCAGCTTAGCCTATGCCTATGTATGTATGTATGGATGTTCCTCTCTTACGGCTAAACCGCCGTAGAGAT